>CAUYON010093408.1:0-50465 GCA_963573935.1 Arctocebus calabarensis
GATTCCTTCAAGAGTTTTCCCTGCACTTTCTTCTAGAATTTTTATAGTTTCATGTCTTAAGTTTAAGTCTTTAATCCAGTGAAAGTCTATCTTAGTTAATGGTGAAAGGTGTGGGTCCAGTTTCAGCCTCTTACAGGTGGCTAGCCAGTTCACCCAGCACCATTTGTTAAATAGAGAGTCTTTTCCCCACTGAATGTTTTTAGTTGGCTTGTCAAAGATCAAGTGACAGTAAGTAGCTGGATTCATCTCTTGGTTCTCTATTCTGTTCCAAACATCTACCTCTCTGTTTTTGTGCCAGTACCGTGCTGTTTTGATCAATATCGATTTATAGTAGAGTCTCAGGCCTGGTAGTGTGATTCTTCCTGCTTTGTTTTTATTTCTGAGTAATGTCTTGGCTATTCGAGGTTTTTTCTGATTCCATATAAAACAAAGTATTATTTTTTCAAGATCTTTAAAGTATGACAATGGAGCTTTACTAGGAATTGCATTGAAACTATATATTGCTTTGGGTAGTATAGACATTTTAACAATATTGATTCTTCCCAGCCATGAGCATGGTATGTTTTTCCATTTGTTAATATTTTAAGCTATTTCTTTTCTTAAAGTTTCATAGTTCTCTTTATAAAGATCTTTCACATCCTTTGTTAGGTAAATTCCCAAATATTTCATCTTCTTTGGCACTACTGTGAAAGGAATAGAGTCCTTGACTGCTTTTTTGGCTTGGCTATTGTTGGTGTATATAAAGGCTATGAATTTATGAGTGTTGATTCTGTAGCCTGAGACGCTGCTGTATTCCTTGAACACTTCTAAAAGTTTCATAGTAGAATCCCTGGTGTTTTCCAGATATACAATCATATCATCTGTGAAGAGTGAAAGTTTAATCTCTTCTGACCATATGTGGATACCCTTGATCGCCTTTTCTTCCCTGATTGCAATGGCTAAAACTTCCATTACAATGTTGAAGAGCAGAGGAGATAATGGGAAACCTTGCCAGGTTCCTGATCTAAGTGGAAATGACTTCTATTTAACTCCACTCAATACAATATTGGCTATGGGTTTGCTGCAGAGGGCCTCTATTAGTTTAAGAAATGTCCCTTCTATGTCAATTATTTTAAGTGTTCTAATCATGAAGGGTATTTTACTCTTTTCTATGAAATTATTTTCTTCTATAGAGGATATATCTGTATTTTGTATGTTTAACATTTGACAAATAAGCATCAGTTATCAATTAGGGAGTGCTTATTTTTCAACTGAATTCTTTTATTGTAGCATTAATTTCTTTTTCAGAAAGATAAGAGCCTAGCTAGCTGTTCTAGCTCAGCGGGTAGAGTGCTGTCCCTGAAGACTGGGGGTGGCAAGTTCAAACCTCACCTGGGCCAGATTAAGAATTAAAAAATGGAAAAAAAAAAAAAGAAAGAAAGAAAAATAAGAAGATAAGAGCCTAGCAAGTATTCAGGATATTATATTGTCATTAACATTTGTCTTTTTAAACATTATTGCCTGTGATTTAACTTTTTTAATATTTAAAAACCACTTAGTAGTTTATGCACCATCTAATTTTCAAATTAAACTTAACTTTGATGTAATTTTAAGTTTACATATAGTTATAAGAAAGAATACAGAGATCCTCTGTGCCCATTTTCCAACAATGGTAACATCTTGAAAAACAACACTATAAAACCACAACTGGAACACTGGCATTTATAAAGTGAAAACAGGGAACTTTACCATCGCTACAATGATTGCTCCTTTTAATGTTTTCTAAAATATTTTCCTTCCGGCATATGGTGTTGGGTAAGGGAATCGTGGTTGGTAAAATTTGCTTGTACACCAAAGTTGTAATACAACTTCAATACAAGTTGAAGTTTTCTCTGATATTTTTATTGTTTTATATTTGTACTTAAGTCACTTATTTGATTGATAAATTTGCATTTAAAAGGTTATACTTGGAAATTTATTGTTTCTAAATTGTGGAAAATAGGTTATTCGGTATACCACTCGCTCAGATCAGAAAGAAATTTAAACAATAATTTTCCAATCTTATTCTCAATATGCCTAACAAAATTCAACAAAGACAATGAATTTTATTCAACTGAAGACAATTCAGATGTTTCTGATGTTTTATGATATCTATTATTTGTTATATTGACCATGTTTTACCAAACACATCCTATGTTGATTGGTGCCAAATACAAAACAGGAATAAAAATGATTAAGTAGTTTTAAGAAGACAATTTTGTTTAAAAGAGACCTTGGAAATATCTGACATGAATTGGGCTGCTTTAGAATATCTCATTATATATGTAGGCCAATCATACATTCTTCTTCTGTATTTCCAATCATGAAGATGATGCTTCTTTCAGCTGTTCAAGCCTGGACACATGGTCTCACTTTGTCTCACTTGCTGTACATGTTCAAAGCTCAATCAATTCCATATTCTCTAAAACTCTATTTCTTTCCACTTTTTCAAGATTAATGTTGTTCCTCTTATTTTTTGTTTGGACTATTGCATCCAATGATCATTAATCTCCTTCCACGTATAATTTATTGTCCCTTATATAGCAAAGCTAATTTTTTTAAGACATAACTATGATCACAGTCATATCCTCCATCAAAAATGTTTCCTGAATTGTTTATAATGGCCAATAGAATAAAAGACATATCATAATCTACTCCCAATCACCTCTTACTATTATGCTTGTGCAATTGCAAATACGTGTTTTGTGTATTCCACAGGTAAACACTGCCTTTTATCCACTTAAGTCCTAACCATTTATGTCTTGACTATATATTCATTTAGTAAGTATGACATGTCTGATTTCCTTAAGTACTATCACTTTGATACTTTTTGTTTTGAGTGTAAGGTACATCTTTCAAATGCTTGCAATTATCTTTCAAATTTTTTTGGAGCAACTTTTGTGAAAAGATGGATAAGTCAAAAATTCCTGTTATTCTCAAATATGACTTCTATCATAGGACAAATGCAGTGTGCAAAGTTCAAATATCAATGAAGTGTTTGGTGAAGGATGTGACTAGTCAATGCACAGTACCTCTATGGATTGAGAATAGTGATTTTAATCTTAAAAATAAGCCACGTGGGTGAGCTGAGACCTAAATAATGATGAAAGCTGTAGCGGAAGCGAATCCATTTCAACCTAGGTGTGAATTAGCAGCAAGGTTTGATGTTAGTAGTCCAACAATACTGGATCACTTGAAATGAATTCAGTAGGTAAAGAAGCTGGATAGATGGGTTCTGCACTGATTAAAAGCAGCATCAGAAGAGACATCATCTTGAAATTTACCTTTCTTTGCTGTCAAGACATAAAGGCAAACCATTTCTACATTGTATTATTATGTGGGATGAAAATGGATTCTTCCTAACAGTTGGAAGCATTGGACATAATGGATGGGTAAAGACAAAGTGCCTCAGAATTCTGAAACTGAATATTCAACAGAAAAAGCTAAAGGTGCCTGTCGGGGGGTCCTGGTCTCATCTACCATAGCTTCATGAAACCTGGTCAACCTGTTACAGAGGATGTCTACTGCAGCCAGCTGGACAAAACGACCAGGATGCTTACAAACAGGCAGTGAACTTGGTCAATTGAGACAGGTCAATCCTCCTCAAGACAATTCTCCATCACGGGTCGCACAGACAACACTGCTCAAACTACAGAAAGGAGACATGAAACTCTCTGTCGTCCATTGTATTCCCCAGACCCTGTGCCAGCTGACTTCTGCTTCTGACAGGCTTTGGACCACTTCTTGCAAGAAAAATCATTCAATTCTCCACAATCTGTGGAAATGCCTTTCACGATTCCATCTCCCCTTGCTCTCCAGGATTCTTCACTGCTGGCACACGCAAGCTAGTGTCCTGGTGGCACAGTGCAAAGGCGCAGGGCACACCTCCTGGGAGGGGGTTCAACTACAACTTGTGCTTTACCTAACAAATGCAAGTATGTAAACTAACCATTTGTACCCTCATATGAATCTGAAATATAAAATAAATAAATAAAATGCAAATAGAACCATGATAACAAGAAAAAAATGGCAAAACCATGTTGATAGTTGAAGGGTATACTTTGATTAATTGTACTGTTACTTGAGATACAAGAAAGTTTTTGTTCAAAATTGGGCATTTCATATTAATGGCCTATTACCTTTTACTTGGAATACTCTGCTTTTCATCTCTCATGCTAAAATATAACCCATCCCTGAAGGGTCAACTCACATTCAACTTCTTATAAATTTATTTATTTAGACAGAGTCTCACTCTACCCCTCTTGGTAGAGGGCTGTGACATCATAGCTCACAGAAAACTCAAACTCCTGGGCCTAAGCGATCCTCTTGCCTCAGTCTCCCAAGTAGTTGAGACTACAGCGCCTGCCACCACACCTAGCTATTTTTTCTGTTTTTAGTAGAGATGATGTCTTGCTATTGCTCAGGCTGGTTTTGAACTCCTGAGCTCAAGCAATCCACCCACCTCAGCCTCCCAGAGTGCTTGGGGGATTACTGGTATGAGCCACTGAGCCTGGCCTCAACTTCATATTTTAAGCTTTCTTTCTCTACCTCAGCAAAAAAATATAAAATGTATTTTATGTATTTTATTGGCACTGCAGAATTTGTCAAGGTATTCCAGGCCCTGTCCACATGTTTCTCTCCACATAGTAAGTTATAGACTTCTCAAGAACAGGAAACACAATCCGTATCCTTTTACCCTTTGAAAGGTGTAGCAATGGTGCCCAGAGGTGAGACAGGAGCAGAGCAGTCCAAGCTAGGTTTACTGAAAGGGACAGCGACCCACCCGGGCAGGGCAAAGATGGCCTCTGCATGGGGGGCAATTGGGGGGAGGAAGATTCCACAATTTGCTAGAAGGTTCTGGTGGGCTAAGGTGTTTCCTGGGGAACTCTTGGGCTGGGGCCAGGTAGGCCTTTTGTTCTAGGAAGAAAGAAGGAGGAGGAAGGGAGGCATTAGGTCCCCATCATCCTTGTCCAGCACAGTTTCTGATAGATTCTTATAGGACGTTTGTTGACTGATGCCAAATAAAATGTCCAAACTAGTAAAGTGTCTTAGGAGTCCCCCGTCACCCAGGGTAACTCCACGTAGTGAGAGGTGACTTGGCTCTCTATCACAGCCTTAAGGAAGTCTCTTTGGGTCTATACACAGTTTCCCTCCCCCCACAAACTTATTCATCTCATTTGACTAAAACTATTTCACATCCTTTATTTATGTCAGATATCAAAATGTCTTTGAGTTTAGTGCTTTATATTTCTCTTTCATTTTCAAATTTTTCAGGGAAGTTCATCGTGCATTCAAAGAACCTCTCTTTGGTTTATATCCAATCCCCCTGTCTCATGCCTTAATACGTTCTCACATGTGGACGCGCACTGCCGTGAGACCTGGCTGTTAGATCTAGGACATTTAATTACTTTTGTTATTGTGGATATTTACAATATCCTATTGACAATATTGTGGCTATTGACAATATCCTATTTTCATAGCTGGGAATTTTTGGCATAAAATATAGTTTTCTTAGGAATCGCCGTGAGATTCAGGAGAAACAGTGTGTACTGATTCTTAATTGACATAGAATGAAATCCAAAAATAAATATTAAATATATTACAAGAAAAAGACTCTAAATCGATTGGGCAGGAAAAAGATAATCAAGAGAAAACATTGCTCCATGTTCAATCACCTATATACATTTTAGCCCAATTTTTTCCATATTGAAACCATTATGTATTTTGTGCACATTTTGCCTATTGATAATCTCCAAGGCACATGTGAATGTGGAAGAGGAAATGGCCCTGTGGTCCCCTGAGCCACACACGGCTGGAAGGCATGTTCTGTAGCAAATATGTTTTGATTCAATGTTTGTGTGCTGAACACAGAAAAGTAGGATGTGAACAAGTGGGGCATAAGGACTGCCTAATAAAATTTAGAGTAGTAATGTGTGGCATCTGATGTAGACAGATAATATATTTTTAAAGGAATCCAAAACAGAGAAAACAGCAGAAATAACTGGTAAGAGGCCTGAAAAGCATCAAGGGGTTGAAGCAAACCATACTGACCTGGAAGATTTCAGAGAGGAGAAGAAATGGGGCGAGGGGGAGGCGTCGGTGCTCAATGAGGATAAATTTGAAGTCACATCTAAAATAGTAGGTGAGCATGGGGAATTGGAGCAAGAAGGAAAGACAATGATGAAGGAGAGAAGGAAGGAATGGGGGGGAGAGAGGGTGGAAGGGAGGAAAAGAGAGAAAGAGAGAAGGAAGGAGGGAAGGGGGAGGAAGGCTAACATCTAGAAACTTAAATCAGAACAAAAGCAAAATGTTATAGTTGGAGTGTGAGGATTAGGAAAAGTAGAAAGATCAAAGACGAAAGATAGAGAGAGAAAAAAAATAATATCCGGGGGAAAGGACAGAAAATACAAATAACAAAATTTCTCTGCGTTTAGTAAGATGGTGAAGAAAAGAAACAAATATGGCTAAGCTACGTAGCTCACCTAATTGAGGAGTGACATATCATTTCCACTAATCACTTTTTGACAGTAAGTGACATCTGAGAAGACAAAGCTAAAAGCAACCAGTGAGTGTGAAAACAGTGAAGAAACAGAAAGAAAGCATAAGTCTTGGGTAGCTTTTATTACATAATAACAAGAAAAAACAAAACCAAAAATAATCCCTTCAAGTAGGAGAGAAGGATGAAAAATAAAAGAACAGGAAGATGGAAAAATTTGGAAGTTTCTAGACTAGAAACAAATGTCTGGAAAAATTGAAATGTTATGAAAATGCTTTGTACAACAATGTCTTTTATGTAATTTGGAGTAATTATTCCCACAGAGAAATAAAAGCTACATTAGGACAGGAAAGTGGAATTGTAACTATGAGGATAACGGAAAATTCTAAGGAGTAGTAAATTTGCAGTACAGAAAACCAGCTAAGGAAGAGAATAAAGAATTTAAACAACACACAGCTGAAAGACACAAGCATTTAATAAAAAAGATTGTCACAGGACCCATCTGCATCATACATTTGTGCAAGTCAAGTGTCAAGGCATAGACCAGGTATACATAATTTTGTTACAGCTGATTTACAACACTTCTTCTCAATAACCCCACAAGTGGCAGCAATTTGAAAATACTATTCCACTGGGGTTTTTCAATGACGCCTAGTGTAATAAAAACGCTGAGGTTTGCAATCATACCTGATTTGGTCCTGCCACATAGACTTGTACTGAGGGTAGATGGCCCCGTAAACATCACAAAAACAAGGGGTTGCAATGAAGAAAATAACAATCAGGCACACGTAAGCTTCCAGAGAAAGGACAGCACTTCTATAGTCGGCAGTTTTATATCCCAGGCACTAAGTATTGACTAAAATCTTCCATTGAAATTCTCCCCCGCACCACTCTCTTCATTGTGAGCAAAGCCATTCATCAGTGACTTTTTTCATGCTGGTTCAATTAAATCCTATAGAGCTTCGAGGCAATGCAGCATCACCTCTGGTGAAGAATTTCAGTTCTGTAAAGAGGCCTGTAAATATGCTACTGTGGATAAATTGGCCGTCAGGGTGACAGAGAGTGGCAGGCGCAAATGTGTGATTACAGCTAGTTTCGGTGTTCTGGAAAGCTGCTGAGCCATTTCTGTGAGCGAGAACAATGCTTTTGCCTCCTCTGCTTATTTTTGCTTTTTTCCATATTAGCTATTTTCAGGCAAATACTCGTTGCCTGATTTATATTTCTCACTTACTTACTTTCACAATACCTCGACCTATATTTTATTTTTAACAAAATTCCAATACCCCTAAGGCTCATTTTCCTACTTTGTGTCATTTTACTGTTTTCATCACCTACCAGGCCCTCCAATCTTAGGACTGTGTAGAAATATAAGCTGGTGTTCGGTTTACGTTTTTATTCTTAAAATTAACTTCAAAGTGGAGGACTCTCATTTATCTACATTGTTTACTTTTTCTACTTTTATGTCCTTGTTGTTATGTAACTACCTTTACATTACAGATGGAAAAAGGATTTCAAGTTTTTGGCTTCCAGACATTGCACTTGTCTTTAAAGAAAACATCTTTTTAAAGACAGTAATGTTGTTTAAACATATATTGTTTAAAGGAAGAGAGTAATTTTATTTAAAACTCTAAAAAAGTACTTTAATACATAGTTATCTCAAAAAATTTCAGAGACAAGGATAAGGGTATCAAAAAAAACAAATAACTTTGCGCACAGAAACTTGCGGTAATTGTTTATATTTATCAAACACGTTGGAATTTGTTCTGTCGAAAGAGATAGATGCAGGATTTTCTACGTTCAATAAAGTAAATAACATGTTAAAGCCTTTGAGTTTTAGAGTTTTCAAATAGAAAAACTCCAATAAACCCAAGTATGTAATTGTTTTGACATTTTTAGTCGCAATATACTGAACTCAGATTGTCATATATTTTTTTCCTAATACAAAATTCGCGTAGAAGTGTATTTTGTTCAGAATATTATAGGTAAAACTCATAATGTAGAAGATTTCTACGATCGTCGACAGCCACTCACCAGTCAGCGGCCTCTCCTGATGTCACTTTAATCAGAAATCACAATCCTGCTCACCTAAAAACCCTGGATGACTTCATTGTTTTATTCTTTCCATTGTATCTTAAAAATTGAGTAGAGAATAAACTCTACTGCTACACCTACAAGTAACCTGTTTTTAAAGATTTGGGTTAATATTGTCCTTTAGTTTAAAATTGGTCCTTGCAATTATAAGTTTCATTTTTAAAAAGAAGTATGATAGAAGGATGTTTGGGTATGTTGGGTAAAGGTTACTATCATTTTTACAAATTCAAGAGTAGAATAAAGAAACATTATTGGGTTACAAATCGTGTGGGGCTTATCAGAGGGAAAAACTTAAGTCTGAAAAAAACCTCTCCTCTTGAGTCCTTTCGGGACTAAGAAATGAATGGATACGGTCCCTTCCTAGCGGCCAAATGTCAGTGTTCCCGGCCTAGGAAACTTACATGAAATTGATCAGGCCTGGGAAAGGGGTTGGCTGTTCACCCAAGTGCAGAGGGAGGGAGACATTACCGAGCCCCCTGGAGCTGGCGAGCTGGAGGTGTCCCCCCAGCAGTTGTCGGCCCCTGCAGTCACCGGCGCCTCCTGCAGCCCCCTCTGCCCACCCTCCCACCCCCGGCTGCTCTGCCCGCTACGCTGCACCAAGACCCCGGGGAGGAGACACAGACGGCCCGGCCGGGCCACCGCCGTG
This sequence comes from Arctocebus calabarensis, assembly GCA_963573935.1. Taxonomy (NCBI): domain Eukaryota; kingdom Metazoa; phylum Chordata; class Mammalia; order Primates; family Lorisidae; genus Arctocebus; species Arctocebus calabarensis. The sequence continues at coordinate 9,252 of CAUYON010093408.1, forward strand.
CATGGAGGGGATGTGAAGTGCTGGGTTCCTATGCCAATAGATGGAGCAGCTCAGAAGTTCAGCCATTTAAGGACGTGGCCAGTAAAAAGTAAGGGCGAGGAGGGGTCTAGATAAATTCGACCTCCTCTCTCTTCGGAAAAGTTTTCGGGGAGCAGTTTCTTCTTGGGAACAGCCACACGTGCCAGGCTAACCCCTAAAGAGATCTGCTGGGTCTTTTGGTGGGTCCTGTGACACACTGTATTTCGTTGCTTTGTGCCCTGTATTTCGTTGTTTTTTTGCTTCACCTCCTTGTATTCACCACTCTTCCCACTGTGGGTTTTCAAGTCACAGAAGAACTAACATCTCCAACTGTTCTTTCTTAAGGACCTAAAGTTCTCTCTCTCTCTCTCTCATTCTAGTCAACATATTGTAGGCCATAGAAAGCCCACAACGAATAAAAAAAAAAAAAATGAAAAAGACATAAAGATTGGATTGTTAACTATTGGTGTAGGCGATATGATTGCCTATATACAAAATATAAAGCAACAACAGGGAAATCAATTGTTAGAATAAAAAGAGTTTAACGTGGTTACTCACTAAAAAAATATATACAAAACATCAGTGGTGTTTTTCCAAACTAGTAATAAAAGATTAGAGAATGTGAATTTTAAAAGGCACAGTTTTCAATAGCAATAAAAGTATGTCTTCTTGGACTAAATTTGAAAAATTTTCTTAATAAGATAAATTATATGGAATGATTTTCAGAAAATAAAAATTAACAGATGTAGCATGTTTATAAAAAGAGAGATATATCCTAAGTATTTGTTAGGATATATCTCTCTAATCTGTTGGTTTAATTACAGACAGATGGTCTGTAATTTCAATAAATTCTAATCAAAATCCCATTATAGTCTCTTTAAAATTGATCATCTGATTCTAAATCTTATAGGAAAGTGTACGGATGTTGAAGAAAAGCAAAAATGTGAAGAAAAAGCTCTACAATACCAGCATATTTACTGTAAAGTCATGATAAGAAAGGTTGTCTACTAAACAAATAAACAAAAAAAACCCCCAAGAATCAGGCCCACGCATTTGTGAGAAAATTTGATACATGACAAAACCAAGTATTGTAAATAACCAGATAATGGTGGACAAAACAATAAATTGTGTCAGACAATTGGTAATTCATAATTTAAAAAATGAAATTATACACTTCTCACATCACAGACAAAAGTTAATACCAAGTTGATATATTTTAATTGAACCTAACTTATGAGAACACTAGAATAAAAATATAGGAGTGTATGTTTATAACCAAGAAATATGATAGAAAAGGACTTTTTAAAGAAAATATGAAAAATAAAAACAATAGAGGAAATGAGTAATTTATATAAATACACTAAACTTTATTTCAGTCCATCAAAGTACCATAAAGAGATTGAAAAGACAAGCCTTGGATAAGCAGAAGGATAACACATACTTGAGAAAGAACTAATATTCCAAAAGCTTTAAACCAAAAGGAATGCAAATAACCTTGCAGACTATTCCCAAAAGAGAGACCATGTTGTTTCACAGAAGAAGAGAAATTAATGGCCAGAGCATTTGAACAGCTGAAGAATCTCCCTAGAAAAATGAAAATTAAAATCACCATTAGATAGCATTTCAAAGTTCTGAAATGGTTTAAAAGTATAAAAAGTCAAATTATGAGAAAAAATGGGTATGGAAACTCATACATTGTGGGTAGAAGAACAAATTCACACAGTCTTTTTGGTAAGGATTTAGCATTATTTGGTAAAACTGCGCCAGTCACGTCCACCAACTCTATTGCTAGACATTTTCTCTAGGTGATCCTTGCCCTTGTATACCAGGAGATTAATGCAATTTGTGATGTCCTTTTTACCCAAGTTTAATAACAATAATACACATCATGATCATGAACCCCATTTTGATCTTTAACCCCAATTCTGATAAATTCATTAATTCCTATATTGATAACCAGCTTATTAACCTCCTTTACAGACCTTTCCTTAGTCTTGAAAATGCTTCTATCAGGAACTGAAATCCTATGGCTTGAGGACGGAGAAAGGAAGAAGTACTCCTGCACAAAACATTGTAAATATCAATTATTTGTCTAAAAAATATTTATTCTGAAATTTGAGAATAGAATAAGAATGACTTTATCAGTAAGATATTAACATATAAGAAGGAATTAAACTTCTTAAATCTGAATCTAATCATTTGTGTTCTAATATCTGTGGCAGATCTTTCTTTTCCCACATTGGTAACATTAAACCTCATTGGTACTGGAAATTCCATGGGGTTTCTTTACCAGCATCAAATGATGCCTACAGATTTCTTGAAATTGTATCAATTACAATGACTGTTTTATCAAGTGTTAGCTGCCTCCATATTTTCTAATTAGAACGTTCTTCCTTTATGAAAAAATCGGGACTCCATTCCAATTTCAAGTTCTATTCTGCCTAAGTCTGCTTCGTCCCACTAGTGGTATTTAAAATATGAAGATTTACCTACTAAATGGAACATATTTTATCTAATAGCATATCCATCTGAAGAAAGAATATTATTTGCCTCTCACAGAGTTACTCCATATTTGCATGAACAATGCATTAATTTGGGGTTGATAATAATAAGCTTTATTATATTATTTATTCCATCATTTTGTTCTAAGACTCCTTAGGGGATTATTGTAACTGGTAAAGAAGAAACTTAACTAGGATTAGTTTATAAGTAAGTTTAATTCCTTCTTATATGTTAATATCTTACTGATAAAGTCAGTCTTATTCTCTTCCTAAAGTTTGAAATAGTAAGCTTATTTCTTTAAATATTTTTTAGAAAAATAATTGATACTTAAAAAGTTTTGTGCAAGAGTAATTCTTCCTTTCTTTCTCTCCTAGTGAGTTGGCATGAGATTAGATGGAATATGAAAACTATGGAATGTGCTAAAGTATTGGCTCACTAACAGTCTCAAACATGCAAATATATACAAAATTCATACACATATGTGTATTACGTGTGTGAAAGAGAAAAGGAGAGAATGCTTCCATATTCTGAATTTACCATCAAGACTTCTCCGAGGTGTGATTTTGATACATTAGTGGGGGTAGGACTAAATAGAAGACTATGGTCCATATTCTTTATGATGTTAGAATTGCAGTCAGGGTTTTTTAGGGGTTTAGTTTACATAGCTCATTCTTACATTTTATATACCTTTTGTAAAATACATGATGATAAATTAAAAAATGCTTTCTCTAACTTAATTATAGCTTTCATGATTCATTAAATCTAAAATAGTATATACCAACATGCTGTTGTAGCTCATACATTGAAGTAGTGAATTATTTTGTTACTTTATACATTGTTTTAAAAATAATTTAATTATAATATTCCTTCGCATAATATATAAGTAATCACTTATGTAATTAAAATTATTATTAAATGCCTTAAACAGTACATTAACAGGTAGTTACAAAGTCAAAATACAGCAGAATTGCATAAGCTGCTGTAGTTTTTTCGCAGAAATGTTATGTCTACAATAGAAAACCAGAATTAATCTGCCAGGCAATACTGAGGGTAACAGCTATTACATGTTTTTGTCCTTATATTCAAATACTTCATCATTGTTGAGTTTACTAAGAAAAGAACAGCAACAATGCACACTTTAAACGTGAGTTTTAAAGGTACATCAACAGATTTGGAGAATCTGCAAACAAAAGTAGGTGACATTTACATTTCACCAGAGTTAATAAGCTTAGGTAATATATAGTGAGCTTCCCTTAACCTCTAATTACTTAATAATAAGTGACAATACATTCATTCACAGAATACCACGTCCCAGAACATGTACATTAAATGTATGTTCTCCTAACTGGCATTATAATTTTCAATTTACAGTTGGAATTGTTTTAAAGTTTAGTTCCCTTAAAAATTCAATAAACTGCTCAAGATGAAAGGGAAAGTGGTGGGCAGGACTGGGATCCAAACACAAGTCTATATATTACAATATATCTGCTCATTCAATAGTTAACACCCAACTAAGTTTTGATCTGTTCCTTGTTTTAATGATTACTCTTGCATCAGTTACAGTTCAGTCTGGGAAGCAGAAATACTAAGCGTAATATAAAATAAGAGATTTGTTATAGGGACTAGATTTTTCAGAATAATAGGAAAGGTTGTGAAAATAGGAGTCCTGAGGTAAACAGTAGGAGATCAGATAAAAGTCACCAAAGTCAGGAGCCAGAGGCACAGAAGAAATCTGAAGGTGACTGCCTTTCTTCCAGGGGTGAGCCTGAAGTCTGCAGCAACTTCAGACGTCAGGAGGGCAGGCGGTTGAGGGGAATAAGTATGAAATGAAGGTAAGAGGAGACAACAGTATCTCACAGGACAAATAGGCTCCCCAGGTATTCTAAACCCCACAAAGACAGTCTGTAACCCAGGTCTGTCAGGGCGTCAAATTCCGACCATGTGAGTGGACAGAAGTCTGTTCTGCTCAGCACCAAGTTGTGATTGCGCCCTCTCTGGAAAAGAGAATTCTAAAAGACACATTTCTAGTTCATATCAGATAACACAGTAAAAGGCCAGCACTTTCCACAAAGATTTTTGCATCTAAATTTTGGAAGCAGGCGATCAGGATAGAAAGACTATAGGATTTATATTTAAATGATTTCAGGTTGAAGTTACCACGGTATTCTTTAAGATACAAAGACCAGTTTAAAAAATGTCACAAGACTTACACTTAGCTATGTACTTTACATGGACCTCCCACCAAAATGTAACTGGATTCTGCCTACACTACTTTTTAAATACATTTCTGGGTTTACTGAGAAGTAAATAAATCTCCAAGGACCTAAATGGAAGCAAACAAATACTTTGAAACTGCAGCAGAGAGCTGTGAGTGGTTAGCCCATGAAAGGTGGTAGGTTTCTCAGGGAGGCGGTATATAATATCCTTATATAACCCGAATGCATGGCAAAGTCACAAAGCTCAACCCAAAACCCCGCATTTTTTGTCACTCATAACAAGAGAAATTGATTTCAGAATAGCAGTGCAGGGAACAAACAGCACTCACTACAAATCCTCTCTGGTAGAGAAAGTACCCTAAGTGAGTCTTGGTACATCATAGAATGATTTAACCGAAATGTTAAGTCTACAATTAAAAAAAAAAAAAAAAGAAAGAAAAAAGCTATAATGAAATAGGAATAAAAATGGAACCAACAAATGACAAGACCTCAGATAAGAAAATTATTAATTATAAAATGTAACTTTTGGAACATCTTATAAATTAACAAACTTTCCTTATAAATGAATTCTTGAAGGCAACTGAGTGTGGTGATTTGACATGTTGATTCTCAAATGTGGAATCCTTCAAAGGGGGAAGTCCCCCAAATAGGCCAGGTATCATGAAGAATTCTAAGCTAGAAGGCCTTGCTGTAAAAGATGAAATATTGCAACGTATCCTCCACAAACCATACCTATTTCTCCCCTGCCATGTTATATCCCATCCATACAACCACGATTCTAAGTTTTCATTGTGAGAATTATTTTTAAAAGTAAGCTTTATCACATTTATTTAGGCATACACAATGTTTCATCTGGTTTTGCTTGTTTTTGAGCTTTAAAAAGAGACGTTATACTATTTAGAGTCTTGTTTTCTTTTTCATCGTTCAACAATTTCTTGTGAACCATGTTTTTGGCTATAGCTGTATTTCATTTATTCTCACTGTTTATAATGTTTCTCATTGTGAATATACCACAATAGATATATTCTTTCTCCTCTTTATGAAAATTAAGGATTTTAATCTTATTTGGCTATTGTGAACAATGCCATAAGGACTTTTTGAAGATGTCTCCTGATTTCTGTGATGGAGAGTTTTTCTAAAATAGATATCTACAATGGCATTGCTAGGTCTTAGGACCAAAGCTTCTCCCAATGGATTGTGTAGTATCAAATCATTTTCTGACATCCTGCCTGCAACACTTCACAGACATCAAACTCACCAATTCAGTCAGTAAGTCTGGTGGTGTATGCCACAGATATGTCATTAACTATAGTTAAGAAACAATTTTTTTAGTTACATAGAAAGAATGATATTTGATAGCACAATGAAGTGACTATAATCAACAATAAATTAGGGTAAACTTAAAACGACCTAAAAGACTAGAATTGGAATATTCCTAACACAAACAAATGATAAATGGCTAAATTGACAGATACCTCAATTATCCTGATTTGATTAATTCACACTGTTTGCCTAAATTAAAGCATAATATGTTCCCCATAAAGATATACAACTATTATGTATCCATAATAATTTAAAAAAAATTTTTTTTGAGACAGAGTCTCACTTGGTCACGCTTGGTAAAGTGCTGTGGTGTCTTAGCTCATAGCAACCTCAAACTCTTGGGCTCAAGTGATCCTCTTGCCTCAGCCCCCCAAGTACTTGGGATTATAGGCACCCACCACACACTGGCTATTTTTTAGAGGTGGAGTCTCACTCTTACTCAGGCTGGTCTCGAACCTGTGAGCTCAGGCAATCTACCTGCCCCAGCTTCCCTACAAAAACTTTTTTAAGGAGCAAATTTTCAAAGTGTTAACTGTGCTTTTACATAGCTGGTTTTGACCTTGCAGACTTACATATTTCGATAACTTGTAATTATTATATAAAATCTTGAAAAATCTATAAAAATGTGAAAAATGGCACATCTATTAGTGTCATTTTGGCAGTTTTGTTTCAAGAAATGGCTTGCAATTTGCAGAGTATTGGTATAAAATGAAGCAGTCTGTTGTATATATAAATTAAATTCCTACCAAGTAGATAGAAGATTATAAGCAGACATTGTTTATGGGTAATTTGGGAGATAACTAGACAGATAGATGGACAGGTAGATATAGTTAGATAGATAAAATTTGACTAGAGACCCAAGAGCATTTATTTGAGTGATAGGAATTGGAAGTTTTCCCTTATTTTGATGAGAGAGGTAAAGGGGCCACAGTTAAAAGTTTTTATAAGAAGCGTTTTAGAAGTTTCTTTGTGTTGAATGAGGTTTTACTTGAGTTGGTGAAATTTCAGTAAGTCTAAGTTTTAGTAATTTGGACATTTGCTAACATGATTTGTAGAAGTTTTTTTAAATATCAACATGGTTATGTAACTGTTTGACAAGGGAAATATTGCAGTGAATGTGAAATTTTATTTTTCAGGACCTACCAACTGAAAAGTTGACGTGCTATTGCTTTTTTAGTAGCATATTTCCTTTCTGGTATCTAAGCCTCATTCCACACCTTTTTAATCACTATCAATTATGAAAATTTTTGTCTGTCCTACTTACATCTCTGATTATGCAGCCCAGACTAGGACTTTCAGATACTTAGAGCAAAGAAGGGGACATTAGTGCCACCTTATTCTTCTGACTCTTTTCCTTTCTTATTCCTTGATCTAGATTCTTGACAGCAGGCTGTAAGTGTGGACAATGTTCTCTTTGTTTAATGGCTTTAAGTCACAGGAGACAGATTCCCTTTTAGTTCCTGTAAGTTCTCTCTCTGCCTTTTTTTTTTTTTTTTTTTTTTTGAGACAGAGTCTCACTCTGTCCCCCTGGATCAAATACCTGGCATCATAGCTCACAGCAACTTCAAACTTCTGGGCTTGAGCAATCCTATTTTCTTAGCCTCCAGAGTAGCTGTGACTACAGGCACCCCCACAACGTCCAGCGATTTTTAGAGACGGGGGTCTCACTCTTGCTCAGGCTGGTCTTGAACTCCTGAGCTCAAGCAATCCACCTGCCTCGGCCTCCCAGAGTGCTGGGATTACAGGGAGGAGCCGCTGCTCCCAGCTCTATTGGTTCTCTGTAGACACTGACTTTCTCCTGGTTCTCTGTGTATCTGGTGGCCCAATGCTGACTCATTGACTTGGTCTATCGGACAGTTCTTTAGAAGTTCTTTATTGCAATTGGTCTCCCTGTCCAGTTCCCTCAAGGGAAATCTGACTAAAGCACAGTGGCTCTTTTTTTCTCTGCCTTTGGCCACCACCATGGAAGAAATCCTCAACACTGTCTCTTGCTATTATGGTTTTCCCTCCTAATCAGTAATGCTCTTGAATAATGGGATGTAGAACCAGTAATCTTGTTTAAATTCAAAGTACCATAATATTCCACACTCAGGGAAATCAGGTCTCATCCTTACTACGGCAGAGATGGGGTGAGGGCTGTCCCAGAAGTATCTCCAGACATCGATAATTTTTTTGTGTGACATTAAAAAGACTTCTGGATAAATAAGCTGAAGTAAAACATGGCCAAGGAATCTCTCTTTCCAATATCTAATAAAACAAATAAAATATAGTAAGAAAAATACAGCCAAAAGCAGCCAAGGAAAGGTTCTTACATATGCACGTCATGAAAGACTTTATAAAAAGGAAGGCATTATTCTCAGATGCCGGGTCAGAGCTGGATGTTTTTACTTCAGATTTACGGCATAATAAATTGAGTATAATTCTATGTCTTGAGGGGTGGAAGGAAATGATGGATTATATAAGAATCATTTATGGAATGTACCTTTTCAAATTTCTCCAACCTCTTAGAAACATTTGTGGAAAAAAAAAAGTATAGAAAGTGCCTCCTTAATGCCTTAATATGAGAGGAATATACTTAATATATATTTACATAAAGGAAAATGGCAGGAAAATCCATTGAAACTTGGAGTCCTAACCAATACCAAAACAATTGGACTTAACATTTTCCAAGGTTCTGCACTAAATAGTAGGTGGACAAGAATAAATACACCACAGCTGGAACTGTGGACTACATACCTCACTGAGTGGAGTTGGCTTCGGGGTAAGATCCTTAACATCAACTCAGAAGAGAAGTCAGAATCTAGCATCCACTAAAGGCTATATACTTAACTCTTCAAGTTTTGTCTTTTTCCCATCCTCTTATCCCAAGGCTTTGGAAAAGTAAATAAATAGCAATACCTAAAACATCCAAAGAGAAGACTAAAGGAAGAAAATGACATGAATGAGTGATGATAGAAATTCACCCACATTTCAGATTAAAGAAAGTTTGAGCCGGCCTGGCAAGGTGGCTCATGCTTGTAATCCCAGCATTTGGGAGGCTGAGGCGGTTGGATTGCCTGAGATCAAACTCACAGGTTTGAGCTAGAGCTAGACCTTGTCTCTAAAAATAGCCAGGCGTTGTGGTGGGCGCCTACAGTAACAGCTACTAGGGAGGCCGAGGGAGGAGAATCCACTTGAGTCCAAGAGTTTGAGGTTGTTGTGAGCTAAGACACCACAGCACTCTACTGATGGTTACAAAGTGACACTCTGTCTCAAAAAAAAAAAAAGATCCATTTGGAGGAAAGAGGAAATGAAGGAAATTAAGAAAATCTCTAAGTGAGTCATTTGTGGAGAATATTCAGTAAAGCATAATTAATTTTTTTTTCAAAAGAGCTCCAAAAAGGCATGACAAAATACAATGATATGAAAGTGGAAATTACAAAACTAAAAAGCAACAAAAATTCAAAAGAGAATATTGAATTCAACTCAACCTAGAACTCCAAGTATAAAATTGGAGGGAATTACGATTCCAATAAAGAATATGAAAATCATAAATCATGAAAAACAGCAGTACTGGCACCCGAAATAAGGAGTTGAGAAGCAATGCAGCAAAAGCAAATGTAGTTAACATCAATATTACCTCTTATAAATTAACTTTAATTTTGTACACTTAATATGTGCAAAGCACAATACTATTCACTTTCTCAAAGTATTATTTCATTGAATCCTAAAACAGTCCTATACTTAAAGTGTCTTAACCTCATTGTATAAATGAGAAAATGAAAGAATGGCGATACTGTGTAATTTATCTAAAAAAAGTGAAAGGCTGAGATTCAAATGCAGTCATCCTAACAGCACAGCTTTTCTTCCTTTTCTTTCTTTTTTTTTTTCTTGAGACTGAGTCTCACTATGTTGCCCTTGGTAGAGTGCTGTGGCGTTACAGTTCACAGAAACCTTCAACTCTTGGGCTCAAAGGGTTCTCTTGCCTCAGTCTCCCAAGTAGTTGGGACTACAGGCGCCTGCCACAACACCTGGATGTTTTTATTTTTGTTGTTGTTGTTGTTGTAGTTGTCATTGTTATTTAGCAGGCCCAGGCCAAGCTTGAACCCACCAGCCTCAGTGTATGTGGCCAGCGCCCTACTCACTGAGCTACGGGTGCCGAGCCAACAACTCTTCTTCTTATCCATCATTAAGTATGAAAATTGCCTCATTTTAAATTATTATTGAATGTTACAATCTATTCTGATTTTTCTCATTTTCTACCTTTTTTTCACTGTTTTTGTTTTGTTTTGTTTTTAAAGAGACAGGGTCTTGATATGTTGCCTAGGCTAGAGAGCAACACTGTAATCATAGCTCACTGCAGCCTCCAACTCCTGGACTCAGGAAATCTTCCAACCTTCACCACCTCCCAAGTAGCTGAGACTACAAACACATGCCACCATGCCCAGCTAATCTATTTTTTTGTAGTCATAGGGTCTCCCAGTTCAGACTGGTCTCGAACTCCTGAACTCAAATTGTCCCAGTCTCCCTAATTGCTGGGATTACAGGTATGAAACACTGCACCCAGACTTGCTTTAAACAAAGAATTCATAGTATTTCCAGGAAAATGAAATCATTAGGGTAAAAGATCAATAAACAAAAACCAAAACTTATGTCATGAATGAAAATCCGGATAGTGATTGTAACAAAATGGCGTCCTAGCTCAATCCTTAGGTCAATAGTAACATTTTAAGAACCAGAAAGCCCTACTGGAATTATGTCAGGGTAGGCAGCACAAGACTGAGAAAGCAGAAATAAAATGCCTGCCAATGTTAGCAACAGCCAATTCATGCCAGATCTGGTATCTATTTTTATAAAATTTAAAGATTTGAAGCTAAATGGGCTTAATATAATTCCATATTTTCATGGAGTACAAATTGTGGATTATATAATGATCATTTATGGAATGTGCTCTTTAAAACTAAATTGATTACATTGCTTGTTCTTATTGAAGTTGTCTTTGTCTTCTTATTTAGTCAGTATTTTCCATACAACCTGCAAACTCTATCAAATAGTCTTATTGGGTGATATTTGCTTAAATTTAGTTAACTGTACTTACAGTTGTTATTTTAAATCAGAAAATAACTGTCTTATTGCAGTAGTACATGATTACAAATATATGAATACATTTCCCAATTACTCTGTTTTGAAAAGAAAGTTTAAATTAATGACGAGCTCTGCAAAAATATAATTATCTTTCAGCCCAATTGTCCTATCAATTTTTTTTAATAACTGGAATGACCTCTAAGAAAAGGAAAATGCTGAAGAAACAAAACTGTGGCTTAGAAAACATAAATTAATATGAATGATTTAAGAAAAATAAGCAAGTGTCCATGTATCAACACTGACAAAAACAGAATTTATATATAATTGTTTATCATAGAAAACCATTGGAAAAAGTAAAAAAGAAAAAAAACTTACAGTGGTGCCCATGACTCAGGGGATAGGGCGCCGGGCCCCTACACCAACGCTGGTGGCTTCAAACTCGGCCCAGGTCAGCTAAAGCAATAATGACACCTGGGAGCTACCTGGGAGGCTGAGGCAAGACAATCACTTAAGCACAGGAGTTTGAGGTTGCCCTGAACCGTGATGCTACAGCACTCTACCCAGGGTGACAGCCTGAGACTCTGTCTCAAAAAAACAAAAAGACAAAAAAAATTCCCTACTTCTGGTTTTCAATATGTAATTTTTAGTCTCTCATTTCCTTCCTACTCACATATCTGGATGCATAAACAATCATAGTTACCCATCTTGTAGGACAAGGACAATTATGGGCTTAACCTTAGTTGTCTCTCTGTATATCGAGTGCAGAGTTCCAAGTTTGAAGGTCAAGGTAAGTTTGAGAGGTTTAAGACCAAAGAGAAGGGTGTAATGAAGATGGATAATATTATCAAAGCTGGATCATTTTGTACTAGTAGCTAAGGAACTTCTTATTTCATTGTTTTGTATTGCTTTTTTTTTGGAGGTTGATTTTGTTTTTGTTTTTGAAAGACTGTTGTAAAACATAAACAAGTATAGATAAGGGTCAATTATCTAGCTCAAGGCATCTTCATTTACTAATTGCGTAGGACTTAATTACCTAGAAAATGTCAGAGGATTTTTCAAAGCATTGAGTAAAATACAACAAGAATACACTTCTTTGGCAGAAAAGCCCTTTCTCTACATTCATGATATTTAGTATTTGAGAATTATCTTTCTCAAATTCATTTATAAGATGAAAAACATTATAGCTTAAAACAGCAACCTAGATTAAAAATATACTTACAAATAGAAAATAACTCACAGCAAAGGTCTAAAAGCAATATCAAGTCATAGATGTTAGGACAGACAGTAATTTTTTTTAGTAAACGAAAGTTAAACAGCAGTATATGGGTATGCACTATTTAGTACTCATTTTGTTGCTTTCATTAACTATGTCTACACTGAACATGAGTATGTAGTATAGAAAACTTCTGGCATTGTTTGCAGGATTGAGGTTTAAAAGATAAAATCAACTTAAAGAATAGGAATTCTTTAAAAAACTGTTGTACAAACGCAGAAATTTCAGCCTATGTAGTTTCTAAAATAAACCAAAAAACACCTCTGCCATCAGTGTTACTGTAATGTGGGTTAAACACATACAGATTGCAGACTCTCTCCGGGGTTCTTTTAGAGTACAGATAGCTCATTCAGTGTCATTTCTCTTTTCTGTTGATTCTACCGGGACCCAGATACAAGCAATATGAACTCTATTATCACCTATGACCTTTCTGTGAAGAAAACATTGGACTGTTATCTCCTTATTGTATAAGCAGGGTAGGGCTTGTCTGGAAAAACCTTTTTCAGTGATATTCTATTGTTCTAAGGCTGATAATCAGAGGTGAAAAATAATTCTGAAAATAATGTGCAGAAATATGCAGGAAAACATAGGCAACCAAGTTAAGAAACACACTATTTAGCTTCAAATAGGTTGTAGTTGAAATATCACACCAATGCCTGCAATTATTATTATTATTTGTAGAGACAGAGTCTCACTTTATCACCCTTGGTAGAGTGCTATGGCGTCACAGCTCACAGCAACCTCCAACTCCTGGGCTTAGGCGATTCTCTCGCCTCAGCCTCCCGAATAGCTGGGACTACAGATGCCTGCCACAACGCCCGGCTATTTTTCTGTTTTGCAGTTTGGCCGAGGCTGGGTTTGAACCCGCCACCTTTGGTATATGGGGCCAGCGCCCTACTCGATGAGCCACAGGCGCCACCCACCTGCAATTATTTTTATCTTTATTGCATATATTCTATAAGCAATACAGTTTTTTTCACACAAATCTTGTATTTTCTCTAGCTTTTTTTAATTCAAGGTAATGGTAGCTGCATAATTTACGACTTTACTGCAAACAAAACTACATTATTTCCTTCCCTATACCCTCCTAAATGTAAAGTACCTGGGTTAGTATTGCAATAGCTTTCTCTAAAAATTCACACACATTTTTTATTACTTAAGCAAAGAAAATAACACTTGCCACTAAAACACTTCCTGTATCAATATAAAAATTATAGTAGTAGTCTATAATTTTAAAAATTAGATAAATTATAAGATTAACAAATATTTATTTTTTTTTGCCAGTAAATACAATTTCTCGGTGAGCATAAAAGTCAGACTGGCATGGTCCAAGGAGACAGTTCTGCCAACTCAAGAGTGCAGAGCTCGCCACCTGTCCAAAGGGCCACGATGGGGGATGTATTTGACTCCACAACCATCAGGGATGAGGCGCCTCGCAGCCACTTTGTCTTCAAATTCATCAGCATTAAACTGGGTAAAGCCCCACTTCTTGGAGATATGGATCTTCTGGCGTCCAGGGAACTTGAACTTGGCCCTGCGTAAGGCTTCGATCACGTGCTCCTTGTTCTGAAGCTTGGTGCGGACGGACATGATGACTTGGCCAATGTGGACCCTGGCCACGGTGCCCTGCGGCTTCCCGAAGGCCCCTCGCATGCCGGTCTGCAGCCTGTCGGCCCCCGCGCACGACAGCATCTTGTTGATGCGGATGACGTGGAAGGGGTGGAGCCGCACCCGGATGTGGAAGCCGTCCTTGCCGCAACTCTTCACCATGAACTTGTTCGCACAGATCCGGGCGGCCTCCAGGGCTTCGGAGGAAAGCTGCTCGTACTCATCCGACACCATGTGGCCGCACAGTGGGAACTCGTCCACCTTTGCCTTCTTCCGACCCAGGTCGAAAATGCGGATCTTGGCATCGGGAACACCTCGGCAGAAACGAGATTTGGGGTACGGCTTGTTCTTACAGTACCGGTAACAGCGGGCGGGCCGGCGACCCATGGCGACGCCGGGAACCCGGGCGGTGCGTCGAAGGGATGAGCGTTCCCACACCTGCGCCTGCGCGGAGCTTACCTAGTACGGTAGTACGTTTCCCGTGGTCCCCCGCGGGAACCGTACAGTCCTTACGTTGACGTGAAGACGCTCTTTCTCGGCGCCGCCACCGTAGACTCCGCGACTCTGTGCGTCAGCGCCCTCACTTTGGGAAGGTGTGGAAACTGAGCTGGGGCAGGTGGCCGGGCCGGGACGCTGCGTCCAAGGTCACGGCGGAGGTCTGGGTGAGGACTCGTTTCTTGGCACAGTGACGCCGCCACTTTCTCCCCATGGTGGTCTTGGGCTTAAAGCCTTTGCTTTAGGTCTTCCATAAAGTACAGAAGACGTATTTTGCTAAAGTTTGTAGAAAGAGAGTCCCTCCACTTGGTATAGTCCGTTTGCACTTTAGCTAAATACTGTAATTCCTTTTCCACGGCTTGTATCTCCCCCTCAGGCTGTTTCTTGAAGAATATGCGGCCACCTTCCCGAGGTAAAGTGCTTTCTTCATGTTCCTAGTGATGCTCAGGAAGAGAGGATAGTACAGAGAGGCATAAAGAAAAGATCTCTGTTGTATCTATTGCTTGATAATTGTCTTATAAGCATGAAACTTTCTTTGTTCCTCTTTACTTGGCCTAATGGGATGATTCTACTATCAAAGTGGGTGTAGAGATTAAAATGCAAACTGAAATTAAGTTTAAGCTAACTTGCGTTTTTAAACGTTAAAGCTGCCGGAGCTATGTTCAAGAGTGACTATGCTTTAGTAATCTTTCACACCTTTACAATAAGTTTCATCTTTTTTTTTTTCTTTTTGCTGTTACATTTTGTAAAAATGTTATGACTAGGATCAGAATGTAGGGGAGGAAGGACAGAAATTATGAATAGTCTGTAAAACCTACTTGAATTTTTTCCTCCCTTTTTTGAAATATTTTTTGATGTTATTTCATATATCTAAGACATCATGGAATAAAATCTTACCAATAGGAATATATTTTGCTAAAGATTTCTCTTTAACAGGGAAAAATGAGCTGTTATAAAACTTCTGGCCTCCTTGAACTGATGTCTAGGAGAGGGTGTAAATACTACTCAAATAACATATAACGTGCAAGTGTATATATATAAAAAAAAAAAAAAGACAAAGTAAGCCCCGAGACCCTGATCTAGACTGAGGAATGAACAGGAAAGACTTTTGTCAGGAAAGAGTTTTCATGCGGTGACCATGGCACGTGGGCCTGGCATGTACAATGGCCCTGGAGCAAGCAAGAACATGGAATGTTTTAAGAAAGTAAAGTAAGGCCAGTGTGACTGTGAGTGAGAGGGTGAGTGGATTAATGTAAATCCAGAGTGTCTACGTATATGAGAGGGGCCTTAACATATGGAATTCTGGTCTTTAATGCAAAGTCATTGAAGAGCTTCATACAAGTTTTATCACTCTGATTATAGTATGGTGAATGGACTAGAATGGGCAAAAAAATATATAGAAAGATCAAAAAGAAAAGCCTTGCATTGCTACAGAAATGATATGATGACGTGAACATAATATATTTTACTCTGTAAACATACTTGTATCATTTTTATTACAACTCTGTGCAAAGAATCTATGATAGTGTATAGGAGAGAGGAGTCTGTGAGGTGAAAGGAAGATGTCTGATGGGAGTTCATGTGCTATCACATGCTCACTTGCTCACTTCCACTTATCTCGGCTCCCACCTGTTTAGGGTTGTCAGAACCGTGCAAGTCTCAGACCATGAGAAGTTTATGTCAGTATCAGGACTGGCCTGCATAAGCTTCTTTCATTAATCCAAGGCTGAGTAATCCTGGTTTGCCAGGAACTGCACCCGTCCTGCAAAACCTCCTGTCCAACTCTCTGCAAAATTGGGAACATTGAACACCCTACCATGCTCTTGCGTGAGGCCCCTGCCACTAGCAGGTTGAAGTAGGAGGGTGAGAAGAGAAGAGGGAGGACCAGAGCATTGATGCCGGAGTTTCAGGTTCTTGGTCTCCGCGATTTGAAGAAGGACCACAGGAGTAGTGGTTAAGTCAGGATTTATTTACAGGAAGCAAGAATTACAACTACAAGAAAAACCAAACTTCCAGGCAGAGAGGACCCGGAAGGGGAACAAGCTCTCCTGTTCCCTCTCCGAGGTCCAGCCGAGGTCTGTATTGGAGGAGAACAAGCTCTCCTGCTCTCTCTCCAAAGTCCAGCCGAAGTCTGTCTCTGAGCTCTCGGCTCAGGGGTTTATATAGTCCCAGGGGTTGTTTTGCAGAACTTCTTAGGGTGTGGGTCTTCGTCAGTTACAGCCAGTGTCCAGTGAAGACTCAGGCCCTGGAAACTGACTTGACATTGGCCAGTCAGAGTGCAGGAGGAGGAGATAACAAGGGCCATCCATGAAATGGACTAGCCAAAAGAACACGAGGAGGAGACAGCAAGGCGCCAGTGTCTCCCGCTCAGGTGTCCGGCCCTTCCATCAGCCTGGTTCCTCTATCTGCCACAGCATCAGCACCACCAGGGTCAAGGCGGCAGGTCATAGGGCCCCCTTGTCCTGCATCAGCGTGATCCTCTATACTTTTTTTCTGATCCCTGCAAATACTACAGGAGAGCCTGTGGAAAATGCATGTACCACTAGAACCATTAGATTTACATGTGGACAGCATTCTTCTCAATTTTAAAATTTTGATTGTTTCCTTATCTCTCTACCTTTGCCATCCACAGTGTGCATCAGCTTAAGCAAACCTTGCACAATAAAGTGTAAAACTTGTTTGCTTTGAAATTTATAGCAGGGAGACACTATTGTCTTATAAAATAGAGGTGGTTTAAAGAAAGGGTACACGTGTAAGTGGAGGTAAGGAATAAGGTATAAATGGACAGGGCAATTACATAAGACCAGTAAGATCTCAAGGTCAGGACTATGTCTACTGGGTTCCCTGTTTTGTTCTTTATTTTGGCAGATTATGTGACCCATAGCACAGCGAGTACACACATTACTGAGATGCAGTGGTGTGTTGATTAATATTTAACAACCTGTTGACTGAGAAGGAAGAAGAAAGACCTGACTAGTAGTCTTTCCTGACTTATTTGGTGGAAAGACTCCCTCCATCATCAGTTTCAACCGCTGTGATGTTACTGAACACAAAGGTGAGGAGGGTTGTACACAGTCCACTGTGAGCCAGGGTTGTACACAGTCCACTGTGAGCCAGTGTTTACCAGCTCCAGCATGCGGCCATTTCACTGTGTACAGAAGAAAAATAGGAAAGACAAACTTGGCTAACTCTAATGATGCATGTCCTATAATAATAAATGTTGGCATGGTCAGGGAGAGATTATTTTCTAGGACCCCATAGAAAGCAGCCATGCATACATATTTAGACTCGATTCAGCTTTGTCTGTGAAACAATCTTTGCTCCATGGTTTCTCTTTGCTGTTCCACAATTCTTGAGTAAGAGGCCTGCACTATTCTGTACTTATTGATTAGCTGTGCCCCGAGCAAACGTTAAGTATTTGGAATTAACACTAAACCGTGTTAGAAGTGCAAGCAAATTCCCAGTATCCTCTGCTTTCATGCAAAAACTGGAAAAGAACAGTTTCTTGTATTAGTTTAAGGCAGAATCTTCTTTCCTTTTTTGCTGTCACATTTCAACTATTTCACAAAGAGCTAAACTTGACTTTGTTCACAAGGAAGAATGCATTCTGGAGTCTAATATATTGAGTGATACACATCATGAAAGCCCTCTCCTGCGACAGGAAGTGTCTGCCTTGTTGATCATTGACTCACACGTGTCATGCCATCGCTTGATGTTTGACAGAATATCCCGATTCAGAGTTCATGTCCCTTCCAGGGCTCTCCATGAAGTGTGAAGGTTCCTCTTACGACTCCTAGTCTTTTTTGTCTTTATTTATAGTAACTTCACACTGGGGGCTGTAATCTCACTTTAGCTGAGCAATTTGAGTATCTATGCACAGTATCCCTGGGGTTGAGTAGTAAATATAAAAAGGCTGTGGTTGTGGCTGGCCTTTTCTGTAAAGTCAGCAGTCATACCTATTGTCAAGGCTCACGGGTGGTCAGTGCTGCCGGTCTCTCATGGACCTGATTCATAATGGTTCCTTATCTGTGTGACAAGAAAATATACATAGACTCATATTTTCAAAGCAGAAATATTGTTAGAAAATTTTAACTGTTTAGTCCCAGGGGCTTAAAGCATTCTCATTTTTGACTGGTATTTTCTACATAAATATTCTTCCTTTGGTTATCTTTTTTTTTAAATTTTGGAAATAAGAACTGAGTTTGTCCGCTTACTTTCATGTTTTGGTAGTACAGAATGAGTTCCCCCCAAATGAGGGATTTTTTAAATAAAGTTCCAGAAAGTTACAGGAAAATAGGGAAGGATTAAATCAAGGAGAGGAAGCATAGCACACAAATAGGCTCATTACAATTTGTTTTCCCTTGCAGATTTTTAATTTATTGTTTAGTTTTTATACTGGTACAAAACTTAGAAGCCATGACTTAGTCTTATGCGGTAAGTAATTGATAGGTAGTTTTATGATTATAAAATCCCTTCGTGGAAGTGGTTTAGGTCATAAATCCAAACATTGTCCTCCTTTACTTCTGAGATACTGCTGATAACCTGTTTTTAATCTTCTTATTTTTACAAGGTCTCCCTTCCTCCTTTCTTGTCCTGTCCCAATACCTTACATCAGGGGTACTTAGACAGAACTCTTGATAGCCGTCACTAGTGTGGTACAGAAACTGAATTCTCGACGTATTTAATAATGGATGGCTGTTCAGGTGCACACATACACTCCCTTTCATCCGTGTCGTTCCTGCACCTCAGGTTGAAGATGTTAACAAGATCTAGCAGCTTTGCGAGGAAGAAAAGTGAAAGTCAGCTTTTCTTGTAGTTTATGTGCTCCCAGAGAGCAAATACATGTCTTTTGTGAGACTTTTCTATAGGTTTTGAAACTCCTGTAGCTGCATAAAAATTGCTTTCTTGTCTTGAAGGTCTGCAACCGTGTTAATATGGTTCTACTTCAGCACATTGCCTCTTTTGTTTATACATAATAGCTGTACATATTTTGGGGGTATCTATCATATTTTGATACATGTGTACCATGTGTTACCAAGTCGGGGTAGTTTGGATATCCCTCACTTCAAACATTTATTTTTATTTAGTGTTACGGGCGTTCTAATACTTCTCTTATCTTGTTTGAAATATATAAAAAATAATTGTTAATTGTTATTGTCACCCCACTATAATGTCAAACATCAGAACCTATTACTTCTCTCTAACTATGTTTTTGTACCCATTAAGCAACATCTCTTTGTCCTCTGCCCTCTTCCATGCCTCTGGCAGCCACCAACCTCTACATCCACGATACCAACTTTGTAGCTCCCACATATGATTGAAAAAAGATGCAATATTTGTCTTTCTGTGCTTGTCATATTCTACTTAGTGACCACCAATTCTGTCTCTGTTCCTGCCAATTACAGGATTCCATTTTTTCTGGCTGAATAATATTCCATTGACATTCCATTGTGTATCTGTACTACATTTTTTTTCATTCATTGGTGTACACTTAAGTTGATTCCACATCCTAATTGCAAGTAATCTATATGTCACCTTTTTAAGGAGAATTATTAACTATTTCTCCTTGTTTTCTCCATATTATAATAGTATTTAAGCAGGTACTTATTAGGCAAACCTAATCTATTGTTTAGAGGTCAAGATCGTGGCTGTCCTGTGAAGGGCATCAGTGGCTGGGAGGAGACCTGGGGTACTTTTGGTGGCCAGTCACACGCTGTGTTTTGGTTTGGGTGTGCTTCCAGGGGTGTGTTCAGTTAGTGAAAAAAATTTACATTTACTAGGTGAGTGCTTTTTCTGTGACTACTTCAGTTTTATAAAGTATAAACATATTTATATTCTTACAAACAGACGTTTTTGGAAGTAAGCACTAAGTAGATTTAAAAGGAAAATCAGCTCTGCAGTGCATCCGCGTGAATGGATAGTTGCATAGGTCCTGCCCAAACCCTGTGAGGTGGGCCAGGGCTGCCGAGCGGCGTCTGCACCAGCTGACGAGGCCACAGACAACTCCTGTCTGCTCTCCCCGGTGCCCTCTGTGCTACATCTCACAGTAGTATTCTCAGTACTGAGCATCACAGCTCACAGCAACCTCCAATTCCTGGGCTCACACAAGTCTCTTGCCTCCGCCTCTCAAGTAGCTGAGACTACAGGCGCCCGCCACAACGCCCGGGTGTTTTTTGGTTGCAGCCGTCATTGTTGTTTGGCGGGCACGGGCTGGATTCGAACCCGCCAGCTCAGGTGTACGTGGCTAGCGCCTTAGCCGCTTGAGCCACAGGCACCGAGCCACCAATAGGTGTGTCTGTGTTTTTGATTGGGATTAATATCTGAATTGATAGTGAGTTGTTGTCTCTAATTTGGGTAACACTCATCAGTTAGTTGACATAAATAGAGCAAAAAGACTGACCCTCCTGAGAGTTAGCAGGAGCTCCTCCTGCCTGGCTGCTTGAACTGGGTCAGCAGTCTCACAGTGTCAGACGAGAACTGAAACATTTGCTCTTTTTTGAATTCTGAGCCTGTACATGGTGTAAATGTTCTAGTGACTATAGTCTCAACTACTATAAAGGAAGTCTGTACAGGGGTACAAGTTTATGATAGACAAACAAAACAAAACAAAAAGACAAAATACTATTCTGGCCAGATTGTAGTAACTAATACTGACACTTTCCTATCCCTGATATCTTTCTACTTAAGCACTGTTACCTGAGCTATTTACAAGGGGAATAAAAACAGTATTATGTTTAACAGAGAAATGTCCCCCGTGAACGTGTATTTATGTCTTATTCCACCAAGTTTAGGTAACCACAAACAGAATGTTAAGAAGAAAGCACTCTTGCCAGGGCATGTGCTGGTGAAGGAGGGACTTCTTAGTTCTCTGGCAGACAAGTGGTCAGTCTTGCATATTAAAGAAGATGATACGACGAGAGGAGTAACTAATTTGTGAAAGTTCCATTTTCAGTCGGAACTTAGATCAGGGTCAGGAAAGGACTCTGCAAGGCTCTTTAGACCTCACTAGCAGGGAGGCTAAAACTTAATGGTGATATTTGTCTCTCTCTGATAAAGTTAACCACTTCCACCCTAGTGTTTGTGGACAGCATCTATTCTGTCATTTGGCTGTTTGAGAATGTCTTCTAAGAGCTCTTGTTCAGGAGAAAGAGAAGTCAATTTAAAATTTCAGCTTACCGTGGAAAGGCTTCAAATACCAAACCTAGAGAATTAGAAAGAAAATTTGGAAAGATAGGCGAATCGCCTATTTGATCTAAGTTATGTAATGTACCCTTACTTTTGAATTGAGAGCTTATATTGTACAGAGAATGTGTTAGCCGACTGAGATGAATGCACATACGTAAGGAAGGGGCCATCGCTTTGCTGGATTGTAAAAGTACCAAGTTCCTAACCACATACTTGTTGACTGAAATCAGTGCTTTAAAAATCCGACTCCGTGGTTGTAGCTTCCCCTCCTCCAGATACATACGGCACTGATGAGCCACTTGTAGAACCTAACCAGCTGTTAGGACACGTTAGCAAGTCTGCTTAATTTTGGTGATGTGGAATGTTAGACCAGTTTAATATAATGTATAACTATTTAAATGAGTGTTAGTCAAAAAATTTTAGAGAAATCTACAGAAACTTCTCAGTATCAGGATACATTGTATTGCCAGTTGGTCCTTGGGTGCACAGCATAAAGATTAAAACACGTCCTCAGCTAAACTTAGTGCTGTAACATTTTCTTCTTAATTGAAAGGTTTTCTACAAGTACCAAGCAAAGAGATTCTATTCACAGTATTTCAGTGCTTTTAAAGTCATAGGAGAGTGTTGGACTTCAAAAATTTTAAACGAGATAATTCATTTCTTAGATGCTATTTAAAAACATACCAGTGGGGTGGTGCCTGTGGCTCAAAGGAGTAGGGTGCGGGCCCCATATGCCAGAGGTGGCGGGTTCAAACCCAGCCCCCACCAAAAAAGCAAAAAAAAAAACCCCAAAACAGTGAAAGAAGGGCACATTATCACACTCGCAAATTAGAAATGTTCCTGTATCATACTCAGGAATAAAGTCCTACAGCAAAATTTTGGTCAATGGTTAGGAAAATAGTCCTTATTGAGTTTTAAATGTATACAATTATAAAAAGTGCTCCTGTTTACAAAACTTCTAACTCAAAACAACAAATGTGTTTTAGTAGTGATCTACCTGAGGATGACATCTAAGCTTTATCTGCTGTGCCAGCTTGAGCAAATGGGGAAGCCTGGGTGCCTTGAATCGAAAGTTTTGAACTCTGCACACAAGAAAGACCAGCTGTCATCATCAGTTGTCAGTGTTAGTCTTGGGAAAGTCAAGATGGAGACAGTGTGGCCCCATTTTATTTTATTTTGTTTTTTTGATCATAGGAAGAAATTGAGTGTCAAAAGTGTGTATAACTAGTTCTTAGAAGTTGCAGAGGACTGCATCAATGAAGAAAGAAAGTCTACTGAGGGTTTGCACAGAAGTTAAACCTGCAATCCCAATCCTGCTAACATCGTGTGGTGAAGAAACAGAGGGGCAGCTGGCCCTTCACTGTGTGAGCGCTGCAGGAACAAGGGCTCCAGCCACCTGTCTCCTAAGCCAGTCTTCACAGGAGTGGGTAAAAGAGAGCCACAATTTCACTTTTTTTTTTTTTTAGAGACAGAATCTCACTTTATCGCCCTCGGTAGAGTGCTATGAAGTGACAGCTCACAGCAACCTCCAACTCATGGGCTTAGGCGATTCTCCTTCCTCAGCCTCCCGAGTAACTGGGACCACAGGTGCCTACCACAACACCCAGCTATTTTTTGATGCAGTTCCACTGGGGCCAGGTTTGAACCCGCCACCCTTCATATATGGGGTTGGTGCCCTACTCGCTGAGCCGTGGGCGCTGCCCCTCACAATGTCATTTTTATTGATACAAAAGCCAGCGATTCCAGAGTACAGCGAGGATGTTTTCTCAAAAGAGCTGTTCTGCCCTGTGTCCCTTATTGTTCTTCGATCCTCATGGTAGGCATCAGTAATATTATTGGTCATCATAGTACATCGCCAACTAGGCATCAGTAATATTATTGTCATCATAGTACACCGCCAACAGATTCCCTTGCATAGGGTACAAGGTTACACAGTATCCCCTATCTTGAAGTAGTTATATCTTCAAAGTACTCTTTCTAAGAGTACTTGGGCTAAGTTTGTAGTTAGTCATTATTTTACTAAGTGCTTTACTGAGTGTACTTTGTACTCTGGGTCCTTGGAGCATCCATTTTTCTAACTTTATCTATGATAGAAGACCTTGGAAGTACATGAACAGTCTCCACATTTTGGCACGTAGGTTCTTCTGGGCTGGTTAGCGTCTCCCTAGCAGTGCCCTCCTGAAATGGCCATTTAGGATAACCATGGTTGCTACCATAAGTAGTATAACTTGAAAGAAAAAAAAATCTACAAAGCTTACAAACATTGGAAAACAGCAATGGAAAAGATGTAAGGAAGAAGATATTTAATAATTCTATTGGAAGAAATATAAAATGGTACAATTTTTAGGATAAACAATTAAAAAATACTAATCAAAGTTTATGACATGCAAATTCTTTGACTATTATTCTGCTTCTAAAATTTTATTCTAAAAAGTGGTAACAGTTTGGTATATTATTAATAGCAAGTTTATGAAAAATTGAAATTTTCTATAGCAGAAAGTAGGAAACAATATAGCAAGTTGCTGTTATAAAACTAGTCTATTAATAAGGATGATAAAGTTGTGTTAAAAAGGATAAGGCTTCATTAACGTGAAAGATATAGATATGATAAAAAGTTAAAAAGCAAGGTAAGAAAAACTTGGAGTATTCTAGCTGGAGAGTGACTTCTACAGATGTCTCCCTTTTCCCTGGACACTCAGTGTTCCTCAGATTTCCTCAAATGCCAGAGGACTCTGGACCCAGGAATATGCATGGCAGGCCTGACGTGGCAGGCCAGTTAACACTCTAGAGAACAGCTCTCAGCCAATAACTGGTGGAGTTTGTGAATAAATACTCCAGGTTTCTCGTGAATCATGTTCGCGACAGTTTCCCTGGAGTTTTCAGCAGGCCCGTGCCTGGCCGACTCTCTCACAGTGACAACTTACCCATTAATGCTCCCCAGTGGGCTTTCTTCCCATTTGCATGCCCTTCTATGCCATGTTCTGAGTTTACTTCTCAAATGAAATTATAACTCTCCAGCTGTCACTCAGGCAGTATTTTTATTGGTATTATATGATGTGTGTGTGCATCTGTGGTATGCTGCATCAAAATGTTAGCAGGACTTTTCTGTGCAATAGAATTAAAAATGATATTTATAATTTTCTGTGCTGCATTTTAAGACTATTCAAGGCAGATTTGTGGACCAGAAAAACAGTAGATTATGCTTCCTAGGTACACTGAGTCCTAGCCGGAGAAAGATATTTTCCAGATTGGGGAAAGATGTTTGCAGTTCTTAGATGTTCCTCCTGTGGTAAGATTGGCCTTTCTCTTCTGGAACTTGGCAGGATACAGGCTGAAGGTAGAGTCTCTCAGTGGGCCTGCAGTGAGGAACTGGAGCAGGCAAAAGTGAAGGTAATGAGGTGGATCTGTCATAAAAGCAGAGAAATTCAAGCCTCCTGGCTTTTCTATAGCATATCAATTTAGTACACAATAGGAATGATTTACTAAGTTCTAGCTAGAAGACCCTTTCTGTCATCTTGACTGCTGTTTTTCATAATTGCTTTTAAAAAGAACTTTGCAATTCTGAAACAACTGAAATCTATTAAAATAACATACATATCAATGTCATCATACCATGGCACGGGAATATTCATTAATGTAGCAGAAATTTACATGAAGAAATGTCAACGATGAATATATATAAATTTTGAGGAATTGGACTACAGATTATTTAGACAACCTCCATTAATTTTCTTGATGCTGAAAGACAATGATTTATTGCCACAGCTCTCTACATATTATGTGTTGATATAATTATACACTCCCTTAAAAGTTGGGATATTTTTGTATAAAAACTAGACATGTGGCTCAGTGAGTAGGGCACCAGCCCCATATACCGGGCGTGGCAGGTTCAAACCCAGCCCCAGTCAAAACTGCAAAAAAAAAAAAAACTTAGACATTTTGCTTAGAATTTCATTTTTGCTCATTATGTTAATAAACTAAAGAAAATGTAAATTATATATTCCAATTTTTTACTAATGGCATGGGTTGGTAATTTTACCTTATTAAGCATTAATTTTTTACTGATTCCATTTAATTCTAAATAAAATAAAATATGGCAGGATATTTTATTATTTAAAATTATATATCTTGTCATACTCTAAAACTAAGAAATAGCAGGAAAACATAGATTAGTGGTGAGCCAGACTTCCTAATGTATCATATATGTAAACAATACAGGGTGGGTCAACTAGGACAGTGTATGGATGTTTATTTAGAAAAATGAAACAGCAAACATTTTGGTGTTTTAATTACGGGAGAAAAACATACTAACTGAGAATAAAATGTCATTGTGATATTTGCAGTTCTCTCTTTGGTCAAGGGAAATTTAAAGTTCTGTCTACATGACTACTTTGGGACAAAATCGTGTTTAGGAAACATGTCATTAAAAAAGTGCTTTGGAATTTTCTGTTTTATGTGGATTTCACGTTATTATTTGCTAAAACTTCAAATCATATTCCAAAAGATGTAGTTTAAACTTTAACACCAGACAAGCTGATATTAAGAATAGATTCAGATGAAGTACTTTGTTTCAAGAAAGTGAAAATATAAGATATAGTTCAGGAATAGCGTTGCATGCAATAGGTCTTAAACTGGGCTTATTATTAATAAATTATTACAGTATAAATATGGGATTTAACTCAGTGATTTATGTGTAAAGTCTGACATTTCACTAATGGCAAAAAAAAAAAAAAAGAAAAAGCTAAAGAATATATGTAGTATACTGAAATACAGGCTAGAGGGCATTTTTTTTGTAGAACATTTTTATGTAGTCAAAGTTCTTTCAATTTTGAATATTATATTTTAGCCAAAAGACAAAAGTACTTAAAGCAAGGTAAAGGACGCGATTGAATTGAAAGCTCAGTGTCAGTTTTTCTCAATTCGTACTGACTGAAATACTCCTAGAATAAGTTTGTAACGCATAAGAATAAAGCTGAGCTGGGAGAAATATCAACTTAATCTGATGTGTTTATTTAAGTATGTATTGTGGAACTCTATTGGTGAATAATTTGGCATGGTCTCCTATCTTATGTTGCAAACTGAGAGATGCATTCAATTAAACTTTTTTCTTGGTATCAAAAATTTATTTTGAAGTACAAATGAATAAATTGATTTTTTTTTTTTTTGTGACAGAGCCTCAAGCTGTCACTCTGGATAGAGTGCTGTGGCATCACAGCTCACAGCAACCTCCAATTCCTGGGCTCAAGCGAGTCTCTTGCCTCCGCCTCCCAAGTAGCTGGGACCACAGGCGCCCGCCACAACGTGGGGCCATTTTTTGGTTGCAGCCGTCATTGTTGTTTGGCAGGCCAGGCTAGATTCGAACCCGCCAGCTCAGGTGTACGTGGCTGGCGCCTTAGCCCGCTGAGCCACAGGCGCCGAGCCCTCAGTGGATATTTTTAAGTTAATGAAAGAAACTGTTTTAAGGATTTAAGCTCATTTACAGTTTACATGTAAACGAATGCAGATAATTCTTGGATCTTATCTGCTAATGAAAGCAGGACCTTCCCTTTGTAAGTCCTTGTTAGAAGTTAGTTTTAAATTGTTAATGGTAAGTTTAACAATATCTATGTTGTGCAATAGAGTATCATGAATTCCTAAAGTGTAACATTATAAAGTCTTTAAATAGGATGCCATAGGGTAAAGGAATTCCTAATAGTGAACAAGAAATGTTGAATGCACATATACAAATATATCAGGAAAATATTTACCAGAGAGTCTCTGTTTGTGTCTGGGGCATTTATTAAGGCATACAGATTTTCTGAGTCTCAAATTCTGGGCTGGGACTCCACAAGGGAGACAATTTGAAGGAGTCTCAGATGTCTATTCACCTTTGAAGAAGTATGAATATAATCTCAAGCTGTAGTAGTGACAGGTTGATGATTTAAAAATTTCACACATGTTAATTACATTTCTTACAATGTACAGATATCACTGTTGAAATCACAAAAGTATTATTTCATGAAAATTCATTCATTTCAAAAGATTTTACTGTTAGAATAACTTCTAATTGGGATTTTATTATTCTATGATATAATATATAAATTAATGATTGTTAAAATATATCTAACAATTAGGGAACTCTTAATTGCCTATAAAGCATTGGTTAAAGCAAATTGTTTTCTCATTTGGTAAGTGTTGCTATAGCTTTCTTAGATTTGAACTTGTTAAAGTAACATAACTAGTGAGATTTGGACCCCAGTTCATGTATCTCCAAAGCTGAATCTGTCTAAGTCCTAAGCCTATGTACTTACCTATCATACAGTCTAATCATGTACTCTTGCCAATGAGTCACTTCAGTATAAAAATATTTTAAATGCATGTAAGGATGGATTGTTAATAACATAAAACAATTTTACCTAATATTTCATATCAGAAGATGAAAAAAAGGTTCTTCAATTTTCTCCCAAAGATGTCTATTCCCCAAATAGACAATAAATTAAGCCAAATAGCCTATTAATGTAATGGGAAGTGGGGTGCCAGCAGATGAAAGATAATAGATTCTAGGTGTATGCCATTGTGTAGCTTAAAAGAGAAAGATATATGGAGACATCCACATCAAAAATTTTTCTTTAATAATGATTTCCTTTGGAAACGGAATCTTTCCAAGCTTATGTGCTGCAGGCTCCCAGGATGAATGATTGTCTTACTTCCCATGTTCTAAAGTTCCACAAAATACATAAACAAAGGCCAAGATCATTGAAAAGTCAGGTGACCTTGCAAAGGCAAGGGAAATTTCATGTCACTTAAAAGGAAATAGAGGCTTCACATTAGTACTAGAACATAAGTGTTTTGAAAAAGTTCATTGATAGCAGAAAGAATAACCTAATGTTATAGCGGCATATATTGTCATATATCATAATCTGATATAGGCTTGAATTTTATTTTTTTAAGGTGGCTATGATTGATATTTGATTTCTTCCCAACAATCACTTTTTTTTTTTGTAAGAGAATACCTTAGGGTGTAGAGCACTCGACCATCATTCCAAATTCTCAGCATCCTATTGGGGGTGGTGATCCAGTGTGCATCAGCCTTTTTGGAGTTTCGGAAGAAAGTGTCAGGAATCCAGATTTTCCCCACCATGTTGCTATTTAATCGGAGGACTTTGATGGTGCTGTTAAATTTCAAACGTCTGTCATACCATGTTTGGGCAAAAAATATATCAATTGTATACTCCTGTTTTAAAGAAAATGATAAAACAGAACATTTTTAACAGAGTAAGTTTGTATTTAGAGTATTCGTATCTCTTTCTTATTCTCTTTGACCATATGAAACAAAGTTCTTTTAGCTTTGAACAGAACAAAGGAAGCAATAGCTTTTGCTGAGGGGCTTCTATTGCCTCATCCATCTTTTATAAATTAGTTTGATATTTTTATTAAAAAAATAGACCTGTCTAAATGAGTTCTCTCAAGAACTCTTAGCCCTGGAGTCTGAACACCTGAGTTCTAGTTTGACTATTGTATTTAGAGGTAGCCTTTGGGAAAACATCTTTATACTCTCTGAGCTTCTTTTCCCTCATCTTCACAAATGAGCAATTGATACAAATACCTGCTTAGGTTCCCTCCAGCTCTATAATTCTAAGATTCTTTGTTTCTCAATTCCATTATCACCATTACTATCTTTTCCATTGTTAAATAAAAATGCTATTATCATTTTATTCTTCTTGATGTTATTCATCAAGTAATTATTTCTTTCCAGTTTTCTTGTGAAACACTTTTCATGCATCATCGCATTTAATAAACTACCTTATTTGAACACTAAAAACAAACTATTTTTTATAATAAACAATAGGTTAAGTTATTTGGTATGGACATCATTCCAATTAACCAGTCCTACTTCTCTCTTGTGTTATTTAATAACCTGATTTTATAAATGAAATAATTAAAGGAAAAAGTAAAAAAACAACACAGAGTTCTCAGAATGTGAGAGCTGGGGGAGGAGGATTACCCATATTTCTCAGTCCAGTTGCCAGAAAGCATTTTCAGCATTTTATGCTGAAAGCATAAAGAAACAGGGAGATTATTGATTTGCTGAAGAATAAACAGTCTGTCTGGATTAGTCTGGAATCTGTGTGTTTTGTCCTATTCACATTGTTCTTTGTCCCTTCCTTGCACCACTTGCCACCATGTCAGTGTATTTGATTACATTTCTACTAGGGTAAGCCATGCCACCTTTGTTGACCATTTAGTTTTATTTTTGAAGACAAAAGTAATGAGAAGGGAATCTGTTTTATGAAATCCTTTGTCAACTAGTTAGTGATGTTCCAGTAGTTAGAATAATTAAATAATTTCTGGTTTATGTTTTGGCCATAAAAATGCCTATAATCCCAGCTACTCAGGAGGCTGAGGTGGCAGGATTGCTTGAGGCTAAGAGTTTGAGATTAGCCTGGGCAATTTAGCAAGACCCTCATCTCAGTTAAAAGAAACAAACAAAAAAAGAACAAAGAAAGATATTTGTTTCCTAAAACACATATTTACAAATGTTATTTCTAAAACAAGAAAGTTCTAAGTTTAAATAAACTGCCTATATTGGTTTCACTTCTTAGATATTTAAAATTTATATCAGAACATTAAAGATTCTAAGAATTTTAGCTCCAAAGAATTAACATGTTTGAATTTGTTTAATGGTTAATCACGCAAAATTACTGATAGAGCTTGCAGGTTGTGGTATGACACCTCAGTTATGAGCAATTCATGTTTCTTATCACTTTCTCTCTGACTTGCCAGAGTATCTTTCTTGTTAGATTAGCAAACAATGTTTTAACGTTTATAGTATTACTATATTATATCAATTATGCTAATACCATAGTATACATACTTTTATGTCATGTTGTATTATGCTGTACTACATTACTCTATTATATTGTATTATGGACTTCATTTTAGTTATTTTTTTTTTAACATTTGATTAGAAAAGTGTTATACAACAACAAAATTATATTTATTATTTCATGTGATGTACCATTCTCTTGAAAAAAACATTTCTATTTTTAAAGCAAACTATGCCATTGTGACATTATTAATATTCTAAAAGTAATATTAGTGGAGTAGTCTATTTTTTTGTGGTAAGTGGCTCTTCACAAGTACACAGTGATTCAGAATTATAATAGTACAGCATATTTACAGATTAATTATACACATGATCATGTTTCATTCTCATAATAAAAATCCTCCAAATTTAATTATCTTAATATTACAAGAAGGAAAACATGTCTTAATGATTATTTTTCCTTTCCAAAGTCTTCAAAATATTTTTCTTTGTTGTCATGTTCATTGCTATTTCTATGACACATTTCCTCTCAAATATACTAATGAGATAACCAACAATTTTATTAGGAAACTCACCATATTGATAGCGTTGACTGGCCCAATGCTATTCACATACATGTCTGTGTGAATTAATGTTGGTTTCACTGTGAAGAGAACCATAGAAATATGCATATGGAGAGATACAAAATTTAACATTTTAATCTTTATTTTCTAGCAGAGGTTTATTTAGCTCTGTTAGAGGTAATTTATTCGCCACTAATTTTGTACCACTAATTCACTATCTTAGAATAACTATTTTATGAATGTACATGTAGTAAGCAAGCACAGTAGAGTTTCAAAACTGATAATCCTTTTAAAACTACATAAAAATAAAGGAATCGGGACATGCTGCTCTTAGCTTTTCTTTATTTTTCTCTCAGATATGTTGAATTTTACCATTTTTCCTTCAAGCTTTGGAATCTTTGATCATTGTACCTGACTTATTTTTCTTAGTCACCAAGAAAAATAATCACTTGGTGACTCAGAAAATATGTGCATTAAAAACATGAAGGCATACAGAGTAAATGGTAAAATACAAATTGTTTTGGGAATATGATTCAATACCAATATGTTGCTTCCTTTCATGACCTATTCTATCCTCCCACACCTCTAACCAACACAAGATTAATATTGTTCAATTATTTATCGAATGCTGTGACACCACAGATAATTTCAGGAAACCATATGGAAGGCTGTTATGTACACCTTCATCAGAGAAGACTGATATTAAAAATGTGCAGTGCAGCAGCCATGACCAAATGCATGTGCTCCATTTTAATTAAACATTTAATGAACAAGGATTCATAATATCATTCTGGGCTTCAATTCAACAAGTACGTTTGTCCGTTTTAAATTTATTTTCCTTGAAAGTGTCCTAACTCTCTGTCATGGATTGAGTTCTCCACTGTTACCTGCAACCACACCTTTGCCCCAGTGAGGCTATTTCTTTGCCTTTGGACTGTAGGCTTGGCCATCTAACTTGCTTTGGCTAATAATATATCAACAAGCATGAGTGTGCCAGTTCCAAGCTTAAGCATTGACTCCAATGAGCTTCTACTTTCTCTCTCTCTTTTTCTGTTGTTGTGAGAAGGACTCTCCTAGCTAGTCTGCTGGTCTCATGAGTAGAATGAGACACACAGAATTAACCCTAGCCTGCCTTAGTCCAGCTAAGCATTGAATAAAAAAAATGCTTATTGCTGCACGCTACTGAAATTTTGTGGTTGTTTGTTACATAGCAGTAAGCCATCAATATATATTCTCTAGTTACTGTTACTGTTTTCTTTGCTTTTTTTGATGTTGCTTAATAAAGAGATTGTCACTTTTCTCTACAGCCACTGTCTGGCATATTTAGGAAAATCTGAATTTCTAGCTCTCAAGCTTCACTTGAAAATCATATTTCTGTATTTTGAACACACCCTTATTCCATCCACCCCCAGATCTGAAGGCTATTTAAACCATGATTTATTTATTTTTACAATACACAACAAAAGTGTAACTTAAATCTTTCTGGGTCTTAAAGTATGCTGACGTTTTCTTCTAGTAAGGTAGACATGCTGTGTGTTCTTATCTGTAACACACCACAAAAGGCTTTAACAAACCTCCTATATCAGGTCTAAGTTTATTGTCATATCCTTCAAGCAGGTTGTTCAAGATGATAGTGACATCACCCTCAGGAACTTTTGGAGTCAAGACCCATGTTTTGTTGGAAGCATAATCTTCATAGTCATCATCAGATTTTTGGGTAGTGAAGCTAAAAATACAAAGATATTGGTCAAAAATTACATAGATTACACTCAAGTTGACTTTTACCTACAGACCACTGGTGAAAAGGAGAGATAAAAAAGACATAAAGGAATGGATAAAGGCATGAAGAGCCTTACCTGAAAATTAGTCTAACTAATTAAACTGTGCAGATGGAGGTTAAAACATGCTAACGTGTGCTCTCTGATTTCCAGAATTTTCTGCCCTCTCTACCTTAAATGTTTTACTAGTTATTTTAGGTTTTCCCATATTTAATGTTCTTCCTGCCAACCTGCCTAGAGTTAAATGAGCACACTATAGGCTAGGTATTCAGGCACAATGTCTACTTCATCCTCTTTTGAGAAGGTAACCTGCTCCAAGCTATTAATGAAAGAGCCTGATACTTGATTCACTACCACAGTCCGCTAGACATGCCTCTTCCTTTTTTTTCCAATTTGTATACTTTTTATTTTATTTTATTTTATTTATTTTTCTTTTTTTAATTAAATCATAGTACATTACATAGATCCATTATACGTTAATGCAGTCATGGGGTGCTGGGTTTATTACATGCAATGTGCTGGTTTTATTACAATTTGGAATATTTTCATTGAACCGGTTAACATAGCCTTCATGGCATTCTTTTTGTTATTGTGTTCAGACATTTATGTTCTGCATTTAGTAAGTCCTGTACCCTTGTAAGATGCACAAAGGTGCGGTCCCGCCAATTACCCGTCCCCCACCCGCCTCTTCCTTCTTAACTGAATGCTAAGGACAGCAAAGTTGTGCTGCTTTGCTTCCCCGAGGGCGAGTGTGTGTGTGTTTTTTTCCTCACTCATACTGAAGGCAATGGCAGTTAATTTATCTTCAGTTGTTAAGAACTTTGTACTATGAAGAAAAATGTATTTGCCAAGTTTAAACCACCCTTTATTATGGCAAAGTTTTCTAATCGGAAGACTCATATTAATGGTTAACGTAACTGCAATCATAGAAATGAAATTACTTGTTTTACAGATCAAAAAGCGATACTCCGTGATTCAGTCTTCTGTCCCCAAACCTGTCATAAAATTTCCCACAACTGGGCTGGACACTAACTAAGGGTGACTCTGGGAGGGGATTGAAATTTCTATAGCATACTTCTTCCTCTGCCGCCATTTCCATGCCTACCGCTACGATGATTATATTTTGTAACTCTAGGGAAGCACAAGACCTCTCAAAAACTGCCATTGTCAATTTTATCAGCTCTCAATGAATATTGGTTACCTCTGTGATTTTGAGTAAAACTTTTTAAAAATACAAACTTAGAATATAACATTTCTCAAACCTATTCCTTTTTTCAGCTTATTTTCCTATACATATACTAAAGAATGAATTTTGTCAGATTTCAGATCTGCCAGATTACCCTCACAATTCTCAGATCAGATTCATCACCTTTCATCAGTCATACTCATTCATCAAATATATATATGTACACACATATATAATGTAGCTTTATTCTATAGGTATACAAATAACTTAAGTGTACATACGTACGAGCGTATATGTGTGTTCACGTGAATGACTATATATTATATATGTATGTATATACTTGTATATCCTGATGATCAAATGCAGCAGAAGAAAGGTAATCATGTGATTAATCTGGTTTGAAATAAAGATGGAGGATGAGGTTTTAAAAGAAATCACTGGCTCGGCACCTGTGGCTCAACGGGCTAAGGTGCCAGCCATGTACACCTGAGCTGGCGGGCTCGAATCCAGCCCGGACCGGCTAAACAACAATGACGGCTGCAAAAAAAAAAAAAAAAAATGGCCAGGCGTTGTGGCAGGCTCCTGTAGACCCAGCTGCTTGGGAGGCGGAGGTAGGAGACTTGTGTGAGCCCAGGAATTGGAGGTTGCTGTGAGCTGTGATGCCACAGCACTCTATCCAGGGTGACAGCTTGAGGCTCTGTCTCAAAAAAAGAAAAAAAAAGAAATTACTGGTTATGGGGCTAGATCCGTTTAGAAAGCCAGCACAATGACTTCCAAATCTTTCTGAATAGAAAACACTATAAAAACTCATAAACAAAAACCCTAACATAGCTAGGGTCTTAAACTTGCCCTTGAGTGATCATAGAAATTTTAAGAATAGATTAATTTCACAGTGTGCCCATACTGGTATCATGCAGTGGGCCACACGGTAACCAGCTTTTAAAGAGAAATACCTCCTTGCAAACTGTAGGCAACAACAGTTCATTGCTAAAAAAATTCCTCTTGGGAGGAATTTCTCCAGAGCACTGAATTTTGCCTATTAGTGCTAATTTTCTGATCTAAAATGTTACTAATTTAGGAAAAGGATAAAAAAGTTCTCTGGCAAAATAATTTTCAAATCTTTCCAATATATCATTGAGACAAGAATGTGATTGTGAACCATCATATGTCTTCATAATGGAATTTACTACCATTTAAATTGCTCATGCAAAAGTGCCTTTTCAAAGAATCAATCTTTCTTTCTCTCTTTTGTTAGACACCTTCACCCTATTAAATTTTCTTCAAAGGAAGGAATATGTATTAAATCATTTGGTTTGTTGGTTTATGGCACCTCCTCATTCAAACAAATACATGATCTAAGTTTGATGGTGCTGTATTACTGGTAATACTATTATCCGGGACACTAAATGGAAAAACACATTAAATAAAAACATAATGCATACTTCCTTAGAAGGAACGCTACTTTCGAGAATTGTACCAGTAATTTTCTCAGAGTTATTATCTAGTAAAATATTAAATAATTAAAGGCACATACTTGAGAGTTGGGAATTACTAGGTCTGCTTTCTGAATTCATGTCCTGTCTCTGTTGCTATTTTTATAACCTTGGGAATAGTTATTTAATCTTGCTAAGCCTCAAACTTCTCATTTTAAAAATACAGTTGATCCTATTACCTATATCACATTCTTGTGTAAGGTTAAGATAATGTAGTACTGGAAATAGGTTTGTTACGATGATTGTTATAAAGGGACCACTGCTAGCTTTATAACAATTGCTCCAAACATGTTACCAAAACTTGAACCTACAGATGTGGTTTCGAAGCTTTTATCAATTATAATATTGGCTGAGAAGAACTAAAGGCATGTGTTTTCCAGGAAGAAAAATAACGAGTCTCTATATTATAAATAAATGAAGACTTTTTTTTCTCTCTATAGCTTTCTTAGCCGAGGTCTAAATTAAAAGGCTGATGCATAATCTGGGATTGTTTCCAGATTTGTCTTTAAAAAAAGTACTTTATTCATTCAAGCATTCAAGCTTGGCTGTTGTTTTTTCTCTAGTTTTTTTGCAGATAAGAACCTCCACAGTCACAGGTAAGCTATCTAGGAATAATGAAGTCTGACCACTCTATGAGGCATTCTGTAAAATTGTGTACCCCATGAGAATACCTGGCCAGAAATACCTTTTTAATGATTCATGAAAACTGAGTCAACGTTTAAGTGGGTGGAAAGCAAATATAAACGGAACTTCTGGCTGAAAGCGCCTATCTTGATGTCTGAATGCAGTAGCCAGCCTTTGGTAGTTATTATTCCTTCTCACTCTTTATAGTTTACAAAATACAAAATATTCTTTTTTTTTTTTGAGACAGAGCCTCAAGCTGTCACCCTGGATAGAGTGCCGTGGCATCACAGCTCACAGCAACCTCCAATTCCTGGGCTCAAGCGAGTCTCTTACCTCTGCCTCCCAAGTAGCTGGGACTACAGGAGCCCGCCACAACACCTGGCCATTTTTTTGGTTGCAGCTGTCATTGTTGTTTGGCAGGCCCGGGCTGGATTCGAACTCACCATATCAGGTGTACGTGGCTGGCGCCTTAGCCCATTAAGCCACAGGCACCGAACCTTTTTCTTTTCTTTTTTTTTTTTTTGAGACAGAGTCTTATTATGATGCCCTTGGTAGAGTGCCATGGCATCACAGGTCACAGCAACTTCAAACTCTTGGGCTTACGCTATTCTTTTGCCTCAGCCTCCCAAGCAGTTGGGACTACAAGCACCTGCCACAATGCCCAGCTATTTTTTTGTTGCAGTTGTCATTGTTGTTTAGTTGTCCAGTGTTGGGCTCAAACTCACCAACCTCAATGCGTGTGGCTGGCGCTGTAACAATTGTGCTATGGGCACCTACGAAATATTCTTACAGTGAGAAAGAACTGAAATTCAAATTACCTTTAAATTGATGATTAAAAAACTTTTTATTGTTGTTGCTGTCTGAGCGATAATTCAGCTGAGAAAGTGTCAGAAAAGAATGTGAAGTTTTCATCTCTAAAAACTTTCAAAGAAGTATTATGAAAACTGTTTTACTAAGAATTTTGGACTACTGGTAGCAACAGCCCCTGGGAGCTTGCTAAAAATGGAAACCCCTTGACCCCCAACTCCCCACCTTTTAAATCAGCAGAATCTTTATTTTAACAAGTTGTACAAGTGATTCATGTATAATTTGTCAGTGGTACTTATTCAAGAGTCTGTGTGTGCGTATGTGTATGTGTGTGTACAAATGGGATTTTTAAAAAGTATAGTTTTCCAAGTTCTTGCCTTACATTAGAATCTGAATCCCCATGTTGTAGATTAGATTATTCATTTTTAATTTTAGAGTTTATGCATAATTTCAATTTAGGTGTGTTTATGAATATAAATTCATATTTGTAAATAGAAGCCAACATTGATTCTATTTTGAAAAAAGCACTTGATAAAAGAATATTGCATACATATTATTCAATGAGAGGTTGCTCAAAATTATATGCAAGATTCTAAATATTTGAATTTTGATACATATCCTGGATGGTTGTCACTGTAAAGATTAATTATTTTCAAATTCCTGGAATTTAAAATTTTGGTCCAGATATCTCAGATTCCCATAGATTTAATGAAACTAAGTTCAGTCCAAGAGGAGTGTTTAATCACTGCCCTCCCCCAGAGAGTAGGGCAGCAAACATTTGGATGACAAATCAAAGCATTTGTGTTTTCATTTAAGCATCTTTAAATTTGGTGTTTCTCATCATAAAACAAAATATATATATATTTTCTCTAGTAAAGGCAAGTAGTTTAATTAAAATATATATATATATATAATTGAAATCTTTTTAAATGAGTAGTGTTCTGTCTTTCACAACATTATTTTCACTAACATTTTATAGGTATAAATTTTGGGTTACTTTTATAGATGCAATGAGCCATGTGCATAGTATTTTGCATATCAAAATAAATTTCTCAAGACATATATGCTTTGAATGTTTTATATAAGAAAATTTCCATTTTCTGGGCCAGGGTTACCTCTAAATTGTGAATACCTACTGCTTATAGCTCATACATCTCCATTCCTTCCCATGCCCCAAAAGCATCATCAATAGAAGAATGCCTTGTTCTTTATATCTTGTTACCTGAGAGTTGGTTTACTTCTGGAAATCAGGCTATATGGTAGTACTTTTGTGTATACACTCAGTCCTCTCTGCCTACAGTCCTTGCTTTCCTCCATGTCTTCACCTAATATTTGACGTAGCTTGTTTCTTTTTACCTTTCCATTTTTACCACAACCATCATCTTCTTATAGAGGCAATTTCTGACTATCTCTCTACATTTGTTGCCCACTTCACTTTATATGTTCTCGCAAATAGATTGCTTCATAACATTTATCATAATGTGCATTTATTGATTTCCCTATTTTCTGTCTCCATTATGAAACAATAAATTTCATGACTGTGTGTTTAATGAAGATTTGTGGAAATAATCAATTTTTTGCTCACCAGTTTTCCTCAGTGAAATAATAATACCAAAAATTGGTCAGGCATGTTGACTTATGCCTGTAATCCTAGTACTCTGGAAGGCCGAGATGGGAAGATCCCTTGAGCTGAGGAGTTCGAGACCAGTCTGACCAAGAGTCCAATCCCATCTCTACTAAAAGTATAAACATTAGCCAGGTGTTGTGGGGTGTGCGTGTAGTCTCAGCTACTTGGGGGTGTATGGCAGGAGGTACCTTAAGCCCAGGTGTTTGAGGGTGCTGGGAGGTAGGCTAATGCTGTGGCATTCTAGCTTGAGCAACAGAGTGAGACTCTGTCTCAAAAAAGAAAGAGAGAAAGATAAGAGAGAAAGAAAGATAGAGAGTGAGAGAGAGAAAGGAAGGAAGGAAGGAGGAAATGAGGAAAGAAACTAAAGAAGCTACTTTTATTCACTATCTTCTGGGTATAAGTTTATAGACTTCCAACTTAATCCCTCAAGCAATGATATTCCTATAATTATTTCCTTTTTGTAGATAAAGAAACATAGTTGTAGTTAGCAATAGTCACTTTGGTTGGCTAAAGTAAAACAGAACATTTAACCATTGTTCTTCACAGTTTTAAGAAAGGAATTGGAAAGCTGGGTGGGTTTGCTTGAGCTCAGGAGTTGGAGACCAGCCAGAGCATGAGCAAGACCTGGTCTCTACTAAAAATTGAAAAAAATTAACCAAGCATTGTGGTGAACACTTGTGTTTCCAGCTACTCTTGAGGCTGAGGCTAGAGGATCTCTTGAGCCCAAGAGTTCTTGAGGTTGAGCCCAAGAGTTTGAGGTTGCTGTGAGTTATGTTTCCATGGCACTCTACTCAGGATGATAGACTCTGTATTAAAAAAAAAAAAAGAATTTGGGGCCAAACAATCTGCTGCTGCCGTACATTCATCAAACAATAAAATTATCTAAAGTAAATGATTGCTCTGGCTTATTTTTCCTCAGGGCAATAAATCAGTTTATACCTGAGCCCAACAGAACATATGGTGCCTTCAGCACAAAGTTAATAAAATTTGGATTACATAAACTCACCATTGCAGATACCCAAAATTAGATCTCACACTGAGGAATAAAAGCAAAACTTGCTAAAACTTGATAAATTTTGTGATTTTTTTTATTTTTTTGGCCCAAAACAGACAGACTTTTAATAACACATGAACTCAGACACAAAAATTCTCAACAAATTATTAAAAAATTAAATCCAGAAAAGCATTAATATAACTACTTACTTTGATTATTTATTCTAGGTATGAAAAATTGGTTTAACATTCCAAGTCAAAGTAATCTATCAATGTCATATTAACAAGATAAAGAAGAAAAATCATACAATTCCATCAAGTATTTCAGAAAAAGCATCTGAAAATAACCCACACAATTCATGATAAAATCTCTTAGCAAGTTGAGAATAGAGAGGGCTTCCTCCAATTTGTTAAAAAGCATCCCAAGCAAACAACCAACAAACCCTGCACTTCGTGATTTAAATTCCTCCTCTGTTTGAAAGCAATGTAAACTGCAGGGGCAAGGCACGTGTAAAAGCTAGCTCAGTTCAAGGAGAATCCTCCAGCCACTGTGAATGATGGGTTTTGGTAGAGAATGTAGGCACAGGTAGAGTGAGTGAGTGTACATCCTCAGGGGTACAGGGAACTCAGTATATGATCATGGGATGGGGGACTCCACTCTGTCCTCTCCAGGAAGACTGGAAACTCTTGAGAAATACAGTAATGTTCAGTGAATAGGACCCTATAAACCAGTTGCTGCTTCATACAGGCTTCTCCAGTGGCTCATGAGATTCTATACCTCCCTCTAAGTGCCTTTTGCAAAGCCATTTGAGAAGGGTTCTGTTTGCATGGTTGTGTGCACATAAGTGTGTATATCAGAGGGTAGAGTTAGGGCAAAGAATAATGCATTCTATTCACAAATTTTCTTACTTATAGTCACCTCCTTACCTCACAACTTGCTGTTGTCTTTGATATTAGGCAAACAGCTGTTTGCAGGTGTGTTTATTTGACTGAATCAATTATTAGATATAAATTTTCCAATGTGTCAAATGCTAACTTTATTTTTTTTAAATATACAAAGTCATTTTTATTTCTCTATCTCTTTTTTTGGGCTTGAATTCCTTGTTATTATATTTTTTGTGAATGAGGAAAATCAAGTTTCTGACAATGTTGATGCTACCCTCTTCAGGTGGGAAGTTTTAGACATTGAATCTGGGAAAAGCTAGACAAATTGGTTAGGGTTTTTTTTTTTTAATTTAAAACAAAAGCATACATAGCTTCAAAAATTAGGATCAACACACATTTTTATCGTATGCCCTTGCCAGAGTGATGATATAAACCTGGAGAAGCTGTTCCCAGCTGGACATGAGCCTAGCTGTTTGTAGAGGGTATTTTTGCTGCTTTCACTACCTTGACTCTTAACCTGAGGGGCCAAAATGATAAAAACATCAAATGAGGCCTTTATTTCGTTTCTTTGTCTTTATCATTGTGTGATGATTTCAATTGATAACAAAGTTATTCCTAAAATTATATAAATCTTTCTCTTTTCAGGATACTGAGCCAATATTTGAGGAAGAATCCAAACCAATTTATTGCCAGAATTGCCAAAGCATCTCTTTTTGTGGATTCACACAAAGGTCACTTTTGGTGGTGTGTTCCAAATATTGGAGGGTA
>CAUYON010093411.1:0-41980 GCA_963573935.1 Arctocebus calabarensis
CCCCCACCCACCCCCCACCCCCCCCCCCCCACCCTTCCGTACGTACTTCCGTCCCTCCCTCCTTCCTTCCCTCTTTCCTCCCTCCCTCCCTCCCTCTCTCCCTCCCTCCCTCCCTTCCTTCCTTCCTTCTTCCTCTCTCCCTCCCCCTTTCTTTATTCTACATTTGAGACCTCTGGGATAATTGCTTTTTCTTCATACGCATTAAAGGAACATAAGTAGGCATATAATAGTTACGTGTATGTATGTACACATGTGTGTACTATAGTGAAAACTACCTTCTCTCAGTTTCAAAACAATGGATTAGAAATTCATTCGCAGACTTACTCTGGAATGCATAAGAACGAACACGAGCAAGTTTGTTGATTTCAGCCCGTAGTGGCCAGTTTAAAGCTTAAGTTAAAGGGTAATAGTGATATATGACACTGTCGAATTCTCTGTTAACATTATTTTTATTCTTTTTAGGCTAATGCGACCACGGAAGATTATCCTTTGCGTGATTCTTGGACTGACTTTCCTTTTCATAGGTATGTTTCACTTACTAAATAATGATCTTTACTGCCATTCCCGATGTCGTCTGCATGATGAGAGAAGTTATAATAGAATAACTCACATTTGTAAATAAATGGCACAGAAGATGCTAGAACTGACCTGCATGTTCTTGAAGCGTATTTTTGTCTTTTGTTTCTGATTATAAAAATAATGCATACATATAAGCTTCTTTATAAAAAGTTTAGAAAATGCTTTTTTCTTTTAGAACTGTGATTTAAAATAGAAGTTGCTTTAAGAAACTTGTTAAGAACCTTTCAAATATTTATTGCAAACACATTATACACTTTACCTTTTCTAAATTTGGGGACTCACCTTGGGAGATTTTGACAACCAAAGACTCTTACTCATCACACTGTAAATGAACATGCGATGGTAATTTCTGACTGGGCAGTATCACAACCCACAACCCCTGGTACACTGGACAATTGCTCTTTACCGCTTTGACAAATTGAGGCATGGAGTTCTCATTAAAACCAGGCTTTCAACCCAGTTATTGCCGTGAAAGCATGTTTTATAACATGGCAACACTGTGAGTACTACTTCTTTATGATTGGACGTGTATACCCAGACTGCTACTTTACCCTGATTCTGTGCCTGCCCAAGGTCAGGCCTGCTCCGTCCGTTAGCCACAGCTTACTGGGCTGGGAGTGCCCATTCCAGCTCAGTGGACCGCTGGACTAGACCTTGAACACTTTGGTTTCTAATAAGAACTACAGATTGCTTGATTTGCTCTGTTTCCTAGCTGCCTTCGCTTTATTACCCTCTGCTGGCCTTCACCATTTTGTTGCTGCTGGTCCCCTCATCGGCCTCTGCAGATGAAGCTTCCTCCTGGCTCCTTCCCCAGGCCTGTGTGTAATGATTCAAATTGCTCTTCTCCATCTCCACATCAGAGTCTGTGTCAGGAGTGCACAGTGTGCTCAGTAGAACTATTTGTATTCTGGGTCTGTTTCATTCTGGAAATCGTACCCTGTACTTTCTTAACATCTTTTAACACACATTTTTTTCAATGAATGCAACGGCTTCTTTGCATTTCTCAAGTTCAAGCTTGCCAACAAACATGCCAGATCCATTTTAGACAACACGGATTGCGGGAAAGATTTCAGTGGAATTAAATTGGACTCTGATATGTTTTTTCTCTATTGAAGTGAAACGCGCATAATCAAAAACTATTTCAAGTGTATCTTTCTGTGGCATTTACTGAATTCACAGTATTACGCAATCACTGCCTCTATGTAGTTCCTAAATATTTTTTATCACCTCGGAAGGAAACTTCATACCCCTTAAGTGGTTGCTGTCCATCCCCACCCCAAACAAAGACATCGGCAATCAGCAATCTGCATTCTATTTCTGAGGTTTGCTTATGCTGAACATGTCATATAAGTGGAATCATATGACACGTAGCCTCTCTCGTCTGGCTTCTTTTTTTTTTTTTTTTCTTTTTTTTTGAGACAGAATCTCACTTTGTCACCCTTGGTAGAGTGCTGTGGCGTCACAGTTCACAGCAACCTCAAACTCTTGGGCTCAAGCAATTCTCTTGCTTCAGGTTCACAAGTAGCTCAGACTACAGGCACCTGCCACAACGCTTGGATTT
Organism: Arctocebus calabarensis; assembly: GCA_963573935.1. Taxonomy (NCBI): domain Eukaryota; kingdom Metazoa; phylum Chordata; class Mammalia; order Primates; family Lorisidae; genus Arctocebus; species Arctocebus calabarensis. Next base: position 2,141 of record CAUYON010093411.1, read on the forward strand.
TTTTAGAGACAGAGTCTCACTCTGGCCCAGGCTGGTCTCGAACCCGTGAACTCAGGCAATCCACCCACCTCAGCCTCCCCAGAGTGCTAGGATTACAGGCATGAGCCACCACGGCTCGTGTCTGTCTTCTTTTGCTTAGCATATTGTTTTCAAGGGTCATTCCTGTTGTTTCATGTATTTGTCCTTCATTCCTCTGTGGCTAAATAATATTCCACGGTATGTATATAATGCATTTTGTTTGTCCATTTATCTATTGATGGACATTTGAACTGCTTCCCCCTTTTGGCTGTTGTAAATAATGATGCTATGAGCATGTGTACATACGTTTATTTGAGTATTTGTTTTCAGTGTGTTTCTTTTGAGTATACAGATAGTAGTGGAATCTCTGGGGAGAAGATATGAGAGACTATTTTCCACAGAGGCTGCACCATTTGCATTCCAATGAGCAGTGTGAAAGGAGTCCAATTTCTCCACCTCTGCTAACTTTTGTTGTTTTTCTTATTGTTGTTGGCTTTTTGCTGTTGTTTTTTTTTTTTTTTGGCCAAGGCTGGGTCTGAACCACCACCTCTGGCATGTGGGGCTGGCGCCCTACTCCTTTTAGCCACAGGTGCCACCTTGTTTTTCTTGGGTTTTTTTTCCCTCCATAACAGCATCAGAAAGATTTATACTGTTTTCTTCTAAGAATTTTATGGTTTTAGCTCTTAAAATGTCCTTCCTTCCTATTTGACAAAAGCAGTTTATGGTTATTGAACCATGTTTTAGTTCATTTTTGTATAAGAAGAAAGATAAGGTCCAATTTTATTTACTTATTTATTTTTGCATGTGGCTATCTGGTTGTCCCAGCATCATTTGTTGAAAATATTATTATTTCCCCATAGGAATCTTTGAATAGTCTCTTGACACTCTTGCCAAAGCTCAACTGGCCAGAGATATATAGATTTATTTCTGGATCTTTTATCTCATTGGTCTATATGTCTATTACTATGGCAGTATCACACTATTGGGGTAGTGATTTTTTTCTTTTTCTTTTTCTTTTTTTAGACAGAGTCTCACTATGTTGCTCTTGGTGGTACAACAACCTCAAACTCTTGGGTTTAAGTGATTCTCTTGCCTCAGCCTCCCAAGTAGCTGGCACTACAGGCACCTGCCACAATACCTGGCTATTTTGTTGTTGTTGTTGCCGTTGTCATTGTTGTTTTAGCAGGCCCTCAGTTCAAACCCAACACCGTCGGTATATGTGGCTGGTGCCCTGCTGACTGAGCTGTGGGCACCACCAGGGGTAGGGATTTTTTTTTTTTTTTTTTTTGCAGTTTTTGGCTGGGGCTGGGTTTGAACCTGCCACCTCCAGCATATGGGGCTAGCACCCTACTCCTTTGAGCCATAGGCATCGCTGTGGGATAGGGATTTTTTTATTTTTTATTTTTGTAGAAATAAGAGTCTCACTTTATTGCCCTTGGTGAAGTGTCCTGGCGTCACAGCTCACAGGAACCTCCAACTCCCGGTGATTCCCTTGCCTCAGCCTCCCGGGTAGCTGGGACTACCTACAAGCGCCTGCCACAACACCCGGCTTTTTTTCTGTTTTTCAGTTCAGCCGAGGCTGAGTTTGAACCTGTCACCTTCAGTATATGGGGCCAGCATCCTACTCACTGAGCCACAGGCGCTGCCCCGGGATAGGGATTTTTAAACAGGTATATCTTTGACTCAACAATAGTGTCTCTTTAATCCATGAGCATGAGTTGTCTTTTCATTTACTTAGGATTTTCTTAATTTCTTTTCAGCAATGTTTTTCATTTGGGTTCAAAAATGAATCTGTAAGCAGGACTTTGGATCATGTTTTTGAATACATTCTCCCAAGTCTCTGCCTTTTGACTGCAGAGTTTAATCCATTTACATTTAAATCAGTTATTATTAAGGAAGACTTTACTTCTGGTATTTTCCTATTTTTTAAATCTATGTCTCATACTTTCTTTTTTTGTTGTTCCTCACCTCCATTACTGCCTTTTTTAATGTTTACTTGATTTGTTGTAGTGTACTGCTTTAATTCTCTTTTATTTCATTGTGTATATTTTTTTAGACATTTTCTTAGCAGATAGCATGAAGATTACAACTAACACTATAAATTTATATAGTTTGAATTGATATAAAATTAGCTTTAATAGCATGAAAGCACTGTGCTCCTATATCTGTGCCGTATCATGTAAAAAATTACATCTGTACACATTGTGCATTTGTTAACACAGATTTATAATTTTTTTCTTTTTGAGACAGTCTCATTTTGTCACTCTTGGTAGAGTGCCATAGGGTCATAGCTTACAGCAACCTCAAATTCTTGGGCTCAAGTGATCCTCTTGCCTCAGCCTCCCAAGGAGCTGTGACTACAGGCACCTGCCACAGCACCTGGCTATTTTTTTTATAGATAGGTTTTCACTCTTGATCAGGCTGGTCTTGAACGCCTGAGCTCAGGCAGTCCACCCACTTCAGCCTCCCAAAGTGCTAGGATTATAGACATGAGCCATCACGCCTGGCCCTATAGATTTAGTCACAAACCAAAACCTCAATCATACTGGCTTTTATATTTACCTGTGTGATATCTTTACTGGAGATCTTGATTTCTCCATATGGTCATTGAGTTACTCTTTAATGTCCTTTCATTTCAGCCTGAAGAATTCTCTTCAGCTTTTTCTATAGGGCTGGTCTACAAAAGCCCTCAGCTTTTGTTTATCTTGGAATGTCTTAATTTTTACTCTATTTGGAAGAATAGTATTGCTGGATACAGACATTGTCCCCCATCACTTTAACTATGACATCTCGCAGTCCTCTGGCCTCCATGTTTTTTGATGAGAAATCAAGTGATAGTCCTATAGGAAGTTCCTTGTATGTGATAAGGTATTTATCACTTGATGCTGTCAAGATTCTCTCTGTATCTGTCTTTCGACAGTTTAATTACAAGTTTCAGTGTGGATCTTTTTAAATTTGTCCTACTTGAAGTTGTTTGAGCTTGGATATGTAGATTCATCCTGTTTTTTAAATCAAATTTGGGAAGTTTTCAGACATCATCTCTTTAAATAGTCTACCTGCCTTTTTCTCTCTAACTCTTCCGTCTGTGACTGCTGCATGTATAGAGCCACTTGACGGTGTCCCACCGGTCTCTTATGCTCTGCTCACTTTTCTTCCTTTCTCTTCTTTTTTGCCTTTCTGAATTTTTGTTGTTGTTGTTCCTCAGACTCAATATTTGCTAGAGTTCTTTTTTTTTTTTGAGACATAAGATCTCTAGACTCTACTCACCCTGAGTAGAGTACATGATGCCATAATTCACAGCAACCTCAAACTCTTGACTCAAGTGATCCTCCTGCCTCAGCCTACTGAGTAGTGGGGACTACAGGTGCCCAACACCATCCATGCCCAGCTAGTTTTTCTGTATTTAGTAGAGACGGGGTCTTGCTCTTGCTCAGGCTGGTCTTGAACTCCTGAGCTCAAGCAATCCACCTGCCTCGGCCTCCCAGAGTGCTAGGATTTGTCATCCTCTCCTATAAGTTCACTAATTTTTATTTCTGCTACTCAAATCTGCTGTTGCTCTCATCTAATGAATCTTTTATTTTAGTTATTACTTTTTTTTTTTTTTAAGATAGACAGTGTATAACTTTATCACCCTCTGTGTAGTGCCGAGGCGTAACACAGCTCACAGCAACTTCCAACTCCTGGGCTCAGCTGATTCTCTTGCCTCAGCGTCTTGGTAGCTGGGACTATAGGCAACTGCCACAATGCCTGGCTATTTTTTTGTTGCAGTTTGACTGGGGCCGGCTTTGAACCCGCCACCCTCAGTATATGGAGCTGGCACCCTACCCACTGAGCCACATGAGTTGCCCAATTTAGTTATTACTTTTTTCAACTTCAGAATTTATATTTGTTTTCTCTCATAGTTTATCTTAATTAATATTCTCATTTTATTCATACACCATTTTCCCTGCTTCCTTTAGTTCTTTGTCCATGATTTCTTTTAGTTTTTCAGTATATGTAAACAGCTAATTTAAAGATTTTGTCTAGTTCCCACCTAATGGGTACAATGTAGAGCTATATGGCACACTTCCTGGGTAAAGAATTCAACTGCAACACGGACTTTACCTTTCAAATGCAAACAGTGTAACCTAATCATAAATACCCTCTTATTAACCTAAAACTTAAAAAAAAGTAAAGTCAAAATAAAGATTTTAACTAGTAAGTTCTAAGTCTGAGCTTCCTCAAGGATGATTCTTTTCTCTTTTCTTTTTTTTTCATTTTTTCATTCCTTTTCTTTATTTTTTTTTTAATAGGCCATCCCTAATTTCATTCTATGTCTTTTAATTTGTGTTGTAAATTGGGCATTTGCATGTTATAGTGCAATAAAGCTGGCCATCAGGTTTTCCTTTCCCCAGGACTTGCTGCTGGTGCAGATTGAAGGCTGCATTTTTCTGTTTAGTAACTTTTTCAAACTATTTTTGCAAACTGAATTTCTTGTCTTATGTGTTCTCTATTTCTTTTCTTTTCTTTTTTTTGAGACAGAGCCTCAAGCTGTCACCTGGATAGAGTGCCGTGGCATTACAGCTCACAGCAACTTCCAACTCCTGGGCTCAAGCGAGTCTCCTGCCTCCGCCTCCCAAGTAACTGGGACTACAGGCGCCCACCACAATGCCCAGCCATTTTTTGGTTGCAGCCGTCATTGTTGTTTGGCGGGCCTGGGCTGGATTCGAACCCGCCAGCTCAGGTGTATGTGGCTGGCGCCTTAGCCCGTTGAGCCATGGGCGCCGAGCCATGTGTTCTCTATTTAATTATCTTAGTGATGATTCATGATTTGACAGATGTTTTCTTGTCTTCTTGAAGAAAGAGAGAGAAACAGAGGCAGAGACAGATTACTCTCTCAATCTTTGCAGCTTGGCTCTAAGCTGAGACATTTCTTTAAGGCTAAGCCAGTCCACTTACCCACTCTGCCTTATCCTTTTCCTCCTGTTTACACAAAACTCACAGGCCTACCAGAGGTGCAAACCTAGTGTCCTCCTGGAGGACCTTTTCTGAGCGTGCACCCAGCCCTGTGCACGCACACTGCACTCTCTTTTCTCCGACATATGCAGCCATCTTTCTGAACCCTTCTTCCTACAGGAGGCTGCCACCTTCCTGGGCTTTTGGTTTTGCCTGCTACTTCCCTCGTCTAAATGGGCATGGACAGTATATGTTTTTTAACTTTTTCAACAGATATTTTCAAAAAGCCATGCCAATCCAAGGGGTGAGAATAAAACAAAGGTCATTTTCTGTGCCAGTCCCTCAAGGAACCATGGGCTGGGTCAAAAGTCATGAGCACAGTATTTTAAGAACAAAGTCTATCTTAGCTGACCATTAGGAATGGTAACTGCTGTCCTGGAACTTGCCCCCACCACCTTAGAAAATGGAAGGTGATAGGAAGGTAAATAAAAATTCCAAGTGCTCTCAAAAACTAGCCCTACTTTCTTCAGTTATCTGATTGCTATAGGTTTTGGATTAGATTCAAGAGTTCCAAAGAAATTGATTCTGTCCGTCTTTTATAGTTTACAGCTGTTTCTATGAAGGACAGATTCTTTGAGTGCCCTGTTCAATTTACAAGGTCAGCCAAGGATCTGATGTTCTTTTTAAGACCTCATATGACCTCCATGCTTACAAGAATTCCTATCAACACATGTAAGATATTTTATAAATGTTTGCAGATAAACTTTTGAGTCAGAGTTGATCTTATCTTTAACAGGACTTCGAAGTCTTCAGTGGCTTAGAGAAATAGAGTTTCCTCAAAAATCCAGACAAGTATATTCTGTAATTGGAGAATTTGCTTCAAGGCTTTATAATTACCAGGTGAGGTTTTGTTGTCATTTTGTATGCCCCTTATTTAGAATTTAATATGCTATAAGGCTAGTTCAACTTACAATGTGTTATGTTTGTTTGGTATAAGAGGATCTAATAAGAACATCATAGGAATTGGAATTGTATTAAGTGGTTGCCATGCTTTGAGTGTTCCTGCCCAAAACTAACGTTGACATTTAATTGCCATTGTGACATTGAGAGGTGGGATCTTTAAGTAGAAGTAGATTAATGCGGTTATGGTGGGAGTGGGTTAGTTATCTAAAGAGTGGGCTGTGGTAAAAACGCAAATTTGGCACAATTTCTTTGCCTCCCATGCTTGTTTGTCCTTCCACCATGGTGTGATCTCTGCCGTACCCCGGCACCATGCCTGCAGATGTTCTAGTCTCCAGAACTGTGAGCCAAATACCCTTCAGCTCTTTATAAATTTCTCAGTCTGTGTATTCTGTTACAGCAGCAGGGAATGGAACTCAGACAGTGGTTTTGTGGCTAAGAAATCCTAAGAATTCCCCACAGCCTGGGATCCCTATGGGATCCCCAGGAGAAACTCAAGCACAAGGAAAAATGGCAACCACATCTCCATCATTAACCTCTGCCCAGCACTGGATGGTATAGTACGTCTTTCTCCTTGTCCTGAAGCTGGCAAGATCAGTCACTGAATGCCCTTGTCTGGTCCACCACTCTACACCTGCCTCTTCAGCATTCCAGACTGAGCCTTGTTGATTCCATCTTGGATCTAGAAATCTGGGAGACAGAGGGAGAAAGATGACGAGAACTATGGCCAAGTCGTGACTGCTCTGTGGGAAGATGGACAGACCAGTGGGCAGACTTGTCTCTGCCTACGTGTTGACCTTTTAACCCATGGTGACCCCACGAGTGGTCTTGGATTTGTCTGATCAAATTCATATTTCAGGTCATTTTAACCCAGGGTTCCTAAAATCCTCCTCTTGCCAGGTCCTCCAGAAACTGCCTCATTCCAATGTGTCTTGCGACCTGGAGCCCTTAAAAGGGCAGAGGCTGCACACGAGCAATTCTGACAGTAGTCAGGTGAGGAAACGGCCCCTCATAGTTCATAGATGAATACCTGGAACTGCTGCCAATCCCAAAGATGCTGCTCACTCTGCATAAATGGAGAGCCTGCAACCACTCAGACCTGGACAAAAGGACAGGCTTGTGGAAATCCCACAGAGGGAGTCAGCCTGAGATGGCTCCTTCACCACGGGGTCCTCACATCAAAGACGAGGACAGACTAGAGAACCAGAGATGAGCACTCAGGATGGACAATGTCACTCTGTTCTTGCCAGTTTGTGACTACCTCTCGCCGTGATGGTTACTTGTATGTGTTAGGTTAGCTGGGCCAGGATGCACCAATGTTTGGTCAAATGCCAGGCTAGCTGTTGCAGCAAAGATATATTTTAGAAATGATCAATGTTTAAATCAATACTTTTTTTTTTTAGACAGAGTCTCACTCTGTCACCCAGGCTAGAGTGCTGTGGTGTCAGCCTAGCTCACAGCACCCTCAAACTCTTGACCTCAAGCAATCCTACTGTTTCAGCCTCCAAAGTAGCTAAGTCTACAGGCACATACACTACAATGCCTAACTAGTTTTTCTATTTTTAGTAAAGACAGAGTCTCACTGGTCTTCAGCCTGGTCTCAAATTTCCGAATTGCAATGATCTTCCCGCTTTGGCCCCCCAGAGTGCTCGTATTACACAGTGTGAACCACCACACCTAGCCAACGGATTTTTTTTTAGTACTCCATCCTGGAGTCGAAAGGCACAAATCAACAGATTTTAAGTAAAGGAAATTCCCCTTCACCCTGTAGGTAGGCCTCACTCAATCAGTTATCATCTTAAGAGTAAAGACTCAGATCCCCCAAGGAAGAAGAACTTCTGCCTCCACACGGCCTTCAGACCTGAGCTGCAAATCCACTCTTCCCTGGTTCACCAGTCTGCCAGCCTGCCCTGCAGATTTCAGGAGAGCCAGCCTCAGCAATCATATAAGCCAACTCCTTAAAATAAATCTCCCTGTGTATGTATCAGCTTGGTTCTGTCTCTCTGGAGAACACTGACTATTAAACTCATAAGTTTTTCTGGCAGGTTCCATTAAGGCCTGAACGCCAGGTGCCCCCGCTGCCTGCAATATTCTGCTGCAAATCATTACAGGTGCAATTCCAGCCAGCTTAAACACCACCCTCTCAGGCAGGCCTCTGGGACAACACACAGGTAAAGGTGGATCCTAACATTCCTTCAACTTTATCTTTGACATCCACCGATTTCTTTCCTTTCTTTTTTTTTTTTTTTTGCAGTTTTTGGCTGGGGTTGGGTTTGAACCCACTACCTCCGGCATATGGGGCCAGTGTTCTACTCAGTGAGCCACAGGCACCACCTGACATCCACTGATTTCTTTACCAGCTCTCTTCCTACCTTGTCCCCCTTTTGCTAAATTGTAACGGGCAGGGAGCTTGTCTGGGACCTAGAACAGTACCCAGATACATGGAGGCTTATAAATATCCGCGTGAACGAAAGAATGTTTTGAGTGTTGATCACATTGTCAAAAAGCCTCCTTTCCTTCCACCTCCGGTGTTAAGCTAACCGGCATATGTAACAGTCTCTTTAGAAATGTCTAAGGTGACTCGGGTCCTTTAGCACAGTAGTTCCAGCTACATACACCGAGGCTGGTGGGTTCGAACCTGGACTGGGCCAAGTTAACAACAATGATGACAACTTCAACAACAACAAAAAAGTAGCCAGGCATTGTGACAGGCACCTGTAGTCCCAGCTACTTGGGGACTGAGGCAAGAGAATCGCTTAACCCAAGAGTTTGAGGTTGCTGTGAGCTGTGATGCCACTGCACTCTACCAAGGGAATCATAGTGAGACTCTATCTCAAAAAAAAAAAAAAAAAGGGTCTAAGGTTGTGTTTCTAATGACAGTATTTGTCATGAGGTTGAGATTGAACTATGGTCATTTATTTTTGGCCAGAGTTACAGAGTTATACTGGTTTTCACATAAACAAAAGTTCTTTGAGAAAACATTCAAGACTGTGAACTTTATAAATGTGAAGTTACATGCGATAGATGTTGGTTAGTGACTTGTTTTTACTCAGTCAATAACAACACGTTTTGAACATGCTCCCTTATTTTTATATATTATTTTATATGAAGTAACAGCATTAATGGCTGGCTAATATTCCGAAGAATGATATATTCAATAAACATTTATTTCTGAAACTACTGGATTATTTCTAATTTTTTAATATTATAAACATGACTATCCTGTGACTAAATCATTTCATCTATCTTTGATTATTTACTTAGAATAAACTCCTAGATGAAGAATAAATAAAATATTCACAATTTTTAAGTGACGTTTTTATTTATTTATTTATTTATTTTAACAACACAGGCTGGGTGGGTTTTTTTCTTTGTAGAGACAGAGTCTCACTTTATGGTCCTTAGTAGAGTGCTGTGGCATCACAGCTCACAGCAACTTCCAACTCCTGGGCTTGGGCAATTCTCTTGCCTCAGCCTCCAGAGTAGCTGGGACTACAGGCACTCACACAACGCTTGGCTATTTTTTTTTTTTTTGAGACAGAGCCTCAAGCTGTCGCCCTGGGTAGAGTGCTGTGGCATCACAGCTCACAGCAACCTCCAATTCCTGGGCTCAAGCAAGTCTCTTGCCTCCACCTCCCAAGTAGCTGGGAACTACAGGCGCCCGCCACAATGCCTGGCCATTTTTTGGTTGCAGCCATCTTTGTTGTTTGGTGGGCCTGGGGGCTGGATTCGAACCCGCCAGCTCAGGTGTACGTGGCTGGCGCCTTAGCCCGTTGAGCCACAGGCACTGAGCCAGCTTGGCTATTTTTTGTTTGCAGTTTTGCTGGGGCCAGGTTTGAACCGACCACCTTTGGTATTTGGTATATGGGGCCTGTGCTCTACCCACTGAGCCACAGGCACTGCCCCCAGGTGACTTTTTATATTGAAACTTGAAGACCTGATAGTGCTTTGCAAAGAGACGGATATCTCCCCATGCCCCACCACAGAGAACAGGATAAGCGTAATAGTTAAGCACAAAAGGTGGCCCTGTAGGGTGCAGCTCAGTGGTAGAGCACATGTTCAGCCTGCACGAGGCCCCAGATTCGTCCCCAGCACCTGCATGTGCACCAGGCTCCTGTCATTTACTAGCTATCCTGATTACTATTGCCTGAGTCCAGAAATGATCCAAAGTCTGCTAAGTACATCTGAGGGACGCTGCCACCGTGTTATGGTCTAGTATTTCACTTCCAGGAAACCCAGTCAACAACGTCCTTTCTGATTCACCGTGCAAGTTTCACCTTGCTCAGCCACATGTTGCTGGAAGGGCTTCATTTGTTTCCATCCACATGGATTTTACATTTCTTGATTTTGGGGTGTCTCAAAACTTTTGTAATGACCCATGTGCTTCACTTTATCTTCCAAAATGATCCTTTAATTAGAGTATTACTAAGTCCATGTAAGGATTAGGAAGCTGCATCAGAACAATGAAGAAGAGCAGCCCCAGGTCACAGACCTGCAAATTCCAGAGGTGAAGTTCAAACCTAGGCTTTGCTGAGTCTGGACCTAACATCCAGAGCCCAACTTTGCTCACTGTTACACGGAGGATGAAATTGTGTCACAATTTCTCATTAAGCACAGAAAGTTTGTGCCTCAATCTTGGACTTCTGAGTCTCTGGAACTATGAGAAATAAATTCCTGTTCTTTATAAATTACCCAGCCTGTGGCATTTTGTTAGAGTAGCACAAATGCACTAAGACAGTGGTGGTGATTCTGTAGCCGCCAAAGCTAAGCAGACTAGGGCACCAGCCACATACACCAGAGCTGGCGAGTTTGAATCCAGCCTGGGCCTACTAAACCAACAATGACAACTGCAACCCAAAACAGCCCAGCATTATGGCCAGCACCTATAATACCAGCTCCAGTACTAAGAGCTTAATCCCAAGAGTTTGAGGGAGTTTGTGAGCTATGATGCTACAGCACTCTACTCAAGGCGACAGCTTGAGACTCTGTCTCAAAAAGAAAAAAAAGAGGGCCTTCCTGCTTTGCTCTCACATGGTGGAAGGTCAAAAGAACCCTAACTTAGATCCCTGAGCTCTTAATAGGGGCACTAAGTCCTCTTACTATATCACAGTAAAGATTAAGTTTCAACAGGAGTTTTGGAAGGGACATAAACTTTTAAACCATAGCAATCACAGTGAAAAGTTCAAGAGAAATGATTTCAAATTACTTACTCCAATATTTGATTGGTTTATATCTACAAACCTATATTAAGCAGTATCTTAATTATTTGCCTAAGGGAACAGCCTGTAATGAATATATGTCCTGGGATTCACCTGAAAGTAACACGACTCAAAATTAAATGTTCTATGAAATTTTATTAAGAAACAAAAGTTCTAATGGCTGTGCGAGACAGTTATTGATGATTCCTTAAACTTTTCCAAGTTCAAATTACTAGAGCCATGTTCTAAGGGGTAAAACTTGGGGTCTGAGTCAACATTATTTGAAAAAAAAAAACAACAAAAAACCAAAAACCCTACACATAAAATTACGGCTCTGCTCACAGCTATTTCTTTGCCAGCCTGTACCTGACTCCTTAATTTCTCAGGAGGCTGGAAATGCTCCATTGACAGTACATGCAGACAGACCTCCCTTTATCCACTAAGTTTAAGATTGGACACCGGCTTTCAGGTGGACTTTTGTTATAGAAAACAATATCCCTGGAGGCTATGCCAGCCTAACAAACTCTGAACACTCTAACATTCTCAGGGGCTTTGCTTGACTGTGGACTTTGTCTTGAGGCTGACAGCTTGCAGGGAGGAGTGTTCTAGGAAAGTTTCTAGGACAGTCCCCTACCTTATTGCAGAGGGATTAGAAACTCTACACAAGGACCCTCTGCAACATTCTTGATTTTTTTTTTGTTTACATTATGTATTCTGTAACTTTTGGTTACTGCTGCTTCACCACCGCCACCAAATTTTCAGAAACAAATGTATGGTCCACAGCTAATAACATCCAGGAATTTAAGGCATGAGTCTGTAACCCCATCATTTTTCTGTCACATTTTTCCAATCCTTATTTTCCCTTCACTTTTATTTCTTTACTTATTTTTTTCCCTGTGTGTGTGTGTGTACATGTGTGTGTTTGGAGATAGAGTCTCATTCTGTTGCCCTGACAAGAGTGCCGCGGTGTCAACCTACCTCACAGCAACCTCAAACTCCTGGGCTCAAGCGATCCTCCTGCTTCAGCCTCCTGAGTGACTACAGGCACTCGCCTATAAAGACAGGGTCTCACTCTTGCTCAGGCTGGTCTCTAACTTCTGACCTCAAAGAACCATCTGCCTTGGCCTCCCAGAGTGCTGGGCTGACAGATGTAAGCCCCCGGGCCGACCTCCATGTGTTTTTATACTGTGTGTACTCCTATAGTGGAGCCCTCATGAAAGCTTTTGGGAATGTGACAAAATAAAAATGCTTTACAAAATTGTGGAAAATTTTTATTTCTCAAGGAACTCAAATTCATTGATCATCAAATTAAGGAGTATTTCCTATTTGTTCTTTTAAGGCTAAGATAGAAAGAAGAAACAAATTGAAAATGCTGACAAAATTTGAGAAGAGTATGTAAGAAATAAAATTGCTCACTGCCCCCCACCAAAAGGCAAAATAGCATTTTTTATGTGCCACACCGAGTTCATTCCACCGTCACACGTGACCTGGCAGTGTTTGTAACACTTGCCTTTGTGCCCTGCTCTGGGCAGAGCAGACCAGTAGGACATAACGATGATCGCTGTAGCAGGTGGAAAGGTGACCCCTCAAAAGAAACGTCCACTTCCTGGCCCCCAGAACCCCTAAATATGACTTCTGCTTGGGAAAAGGAATATTTGCAGATGTAATTAAGGATGTTGAGATGAATCATCGGCATTACCCAGATGAGCCCTAAATCCAATGACAAGGGTCCTTGTTGTAAAAGACACACAGAAAAGGGGTGGCACGTATGGCTCAAAGGAGTAGGGTGCCAGCCCCATATGCCAGAGGTGGTAGGTTCAAACTCAGCCCCGGCCAGAAAAAAAAAGAAAAAAAAAAAACACAGAAAAGGAGGCGGCCAGGTGGGGACAGAGGCAGAGCCTGGAGTGATGCAGCTACATGCCAAGAAACGCCTGGAGCAACCAGAAGCGGGAAGAGGCAGGACCCAGAATCTCCCTGAGGGCCTTCGGAGGAAAGCGGGGTCCGTGGACACCTCGATTTCAGACTTCCGGCCTCCAGAATTGCGAGAGAACCAATTTCTGTTGTTTCAAGTGGCCCAGTTTGTAGTCTCCTATTATGGCAGCCCCAGGAAGTCACGGGGTCCCCCTGAGTTCTCTAGCAGGTGCCGAAAGTGTGAGCTTTGTTGCCAGAAGGAAGCGATCCCTAAATATCTCCTGTCACTTCCCAGCCCGGCAGGAGGAACAAGCCCATGGGGTAGGATTCTGGAGACTGCTGCTGGAACACGCCAGCCTTTAAGTTGAAATCCAAAGGACTTGATGGCTTGAGTCAGTCTCAGTTTTCGTACTTTATCATTTCTCCACTCCGATCTGTGTCACCTTCTTGCCACCTGGTGAGAGGCACTGGACTCCTAATCCAACCACCTCTGCAGAGTACGTCAGGGCAGGAGAGTTCCAGACCGCAAAGAGCGGCGTCCGCGGCCTTTCCCCAGTGTGTGCTGTGCGCCATTTCTACCCGAGTCCCCTGGGAAGGACGACTTCCACATTTCTCCTCCCTCTCTTTCCAGCCTGTCCGCTCTGCTGTTGGCTTCAGCACCCTGTAATGTTGTACCCCAAGTCCCTATCTCTTGCCCTCCTTTTCTTACTGCAGGTACTATTACTAACCTTCTCCAGCCGTCCTACCCCAGTTGGAGCAGGTGCTGTGGGCACGTGCCACTATGCAAGTGTGTGCACGTATGTGTGCGTGTGAGTGTGTGTGTATCCTCCTGGCTCATGCTGGTCACAAAGAAGTAAGATGGGTGTCCCCGGCTTCAATACTTCCAAGCTAGTGACCATCAGGGCTTCTGAAATGTGAGCACTCATCCACCCTCATCTGTGGGAGAGCCTGGAAGAAGCATAGCAAGATGAGCCCAGGGACACCGAGGTGTCAGGAGAGCAGGTGTGCAACAGCCGGAGAGCGCAGACCCTGCGTGCTGCCTGCGTGCTGGCCGCTGTCTCTGCACTGTTTGCATTTTAATTGATGGGTGCCACAGCAGCCCTGCAGCCATGCACTGTGTCCAAAGGACAACTGTATCTCCCTCGGAGTGGAGTTCTTATCTTGATTTGGACACTGCCCCTTCAAATACAAGGACATCTGTACCACACACCTCAGCAGCGTTGGATAAATGTCTGAAATATACTGATCATTATTGCTCATCTAACCCCCAAATAATCAATCCCTTTCTTACTTACAAATGAGAGGCCTCTGCTTTGTTCAGGGACAAGCCCAAAGAACTCAGCACGGTCCTCTGATGTCATCTGCTCCCCGACTCTCCCCTCTCCCCTGTCCCTTCCTCTCCCTCCCCCACTCTCTCTCTCCCTTTCCCTTACCCCTCCCTCTTTCCTTTTCTCCTCCCCACTGCCCCAGCCCCCAGACTCTGTTGAATACTTTCACAACCCCAAGAAACAAGAAATGACGTATCCAGCTCCTGTTGAATGTCACACATTATTGAATAGACTTGCGGTATCTCATCTCCTCCGAACGTGGTAACTATGCCCAAGCCAGGCTGAGAAAGCTGCAGTAACTCAGAGGATAGGCCTGAGTCCCAGCCGGAGTGTAGTGTATCTCAAGAGTCAAACTAGCATTTCTTCCCCTTTCTGAGCAAAGAAAAAATTAACTCTATTTTAATACACAGAATCCAGGATGTTTCATCTTTTTTTTTTTTTCAGGCCAGACTTCGTATGCCTAAAGAACAACTGGAACTTTTAAAGTGAGTGAGATGTTCTGATATGTAGCACTTTCTGGAGTGGTTCCAAATACTGCAATGCTTTTGTATAATTATACAACCAAAACAATTCCTCCATGATAATAATATACCATCCCCTCTTCCTGCCAATTAGGAGCATTTTTTGTGGCCTTTTTCTGTTGTCTATTATAAAAACGTAGATCTGTTTTTAAATAATGTATATGCCAGTGGTTCTCAACTTTCCTGATGCTGCGAGCCTTTAATACAGCTCCTTTAATGCAGCTTCCTAATCCTTTTAATACAGCGACCCACAGGTTGAGAACCACTGGTGTATGCATAAGTGTGGGAGAGCAATTTTCCTTGGGCTGTTTCCGTCTGATAAATTCAAATAAAAACATACTATTTTAATATTAAATATGGGATGTATAGATTCATTTACCTCTGGCCATTTATCCTTTTTAATTTCCCTTTTTTCTTTTTCTTCCTCCTTTCTTTCCATCTCCATATACGTGTAGAGAAATGTTATGAGTGATGTCAATGGTAATAATGGTTATTTCTAGGAGCGAAATATTGAGTTGTTTCTGGGAGTAACTTTTGTTTCTTATACTTTTCTTTATCTCTTATTTTTTCCTTATGACAAGCACATTTTTAAGACAAAAACAATAGTTTTTTATTATTATAAGAAATTACTTACCCTGTTATATAAATATGACCTCACTTTGTCACTAATTTTTTTTTTCTTTTTGCCATGGAGTAAAAACTCATGGAAACGCACCAAAATTTAACAATTTTTTTTCAAATTGATTGTATTTTCTCAATTTTGACATGTATTGTTTTACAATTTGGGGAACAATAATAAGTAGTGCCTATATTTTTTCAATATAAAGAAATACTTAGATACGTGGCATTTCCTTATTCTGTCAGTAATTTTCAGCCTGTGAAAATAGCAGAACCCATTCTTGGAAAGTCAAATCTTGCAGGTTCAGGGTACAATAAAGGGAGCTGTCCTCTGGCTGAATCCCCCACACCATCCCTTGCCCCATCATTTCCCCAGAACTCCACACCACCGTTTGAAAATCACTGCTCTGTGCCACGCTTGAAGTGCAAAGTGTCCTGATTTGAAGAAGGGTAATGTCGGGATTTAGGGGATTTAGGATTCGCATGTGTGAAATCACCTAGCCTGGGAAAAGCAAGGCTGACCGAGCCCTCCTGCCAGGTGCTCCGCCCAGCCGAGCACTAGGACACACACCGCAAAGCCTCATGCCATCCCTCTGCTTTCCGTTTCTTTTCCTCTGTCTTTCTTTCTTTCTTTTTTTCTTTTCTTTGCTTTTTTTAAAGACAGTCTCACTCCATTGCTCAGGCTGTGGCATAGAGTGCTGTGGGCTCGGCCCAGCTCACTGGAACCTCAAACTCCTGGGTTCCAGAGATCTTCCTGCCTCAGTCTCTCCCCCCATCCCTTCTGTCCCCCCATAGCTAGGACTGCCGGCACCGGCAACACTCAACTAGTTTTTCTATTTTTAGTAGAAATGGGGTCTTGTTCTTGCTCGGGCTGCTCTAGAACTCCTGACTCAAGGAGTGCTCCTACCTAGGCCTCCCAGGGGACTAAGATTACAGGCCTTGCCCCTCTGCTTTTCTTATGTTGCCAAAAGCAGCACTTCCGACCAAGGGCGTCCTCTGCTCTCCCTTCACTCCGGAATTTATTTCCTCAACACCATGAAACACCTTTTCACGGGGATGATCGCAAACTTTACACCTTCCTCCTCTCATGCTGTGGTTCTCCATTTACAGGAAGGAAAGCCAGACTTTGGAAAACAATTTTCGTGAAATTCTATTTTTAATTGAGCAAATAGATGTTCTGAAGGCGTTGCTCCGAGATATCAAGGATGGTGTGTACAATCAGAGCTGGGGCGCCCACGGAGACCCCCCCGGGTCTCAGAACGCCACGGAGGCCCTGGATGAGGCAAGCTGCTGGGGCCAGGGGTAGTGAGTATTTCCCCTGACACCATGCCCCACCACTCCTCTGCATGCAGAATTGAGTGCTGACTGATCATTGTTTGTGTCCTCTTTAAGATTCTTCCCTGACATTAGGTTTCTTTCACTAAAGCTTGCTCCCCAAACCCAATTTTTCAAAAATGCTGTGTCACAGAGAAGGGATTCTATTGCATATGCCTTACTTCATCCCCAAACAAATAACTGATCCTGTTTTGCAAAAAAGAGAAAAACTGAAAGATTGTTCAGAAATGGCAGTCTCTGAAGCTCTGTACATAAATACTTCAATAGCAGACGATTTTCATTCAACACCCTCATAACCGGTGCATTTGGAATAGCCAGCCCCAGATGTAGGCAAACTTATGATGAGAACAATATCCTTGGTTTTGCTTCTTTCTCTTCTGCTGTTACCAGCGTGGCCTTCTACTCCTTCCTTCATGTTCACTGTTTGAAATGCACAGAAATCTGACACTGCCCACCTGCAGCCTTCTGCCCCACTTCATCCACTCCAGTAAGACAAAGTATCACAAAAGTCAGTTAGAACTCAAACAGTCATGCCTGCTCAGACTACTTGCATTTTTTTTAAGAATGAGAATATCATTCAGAACCTGGTATTTATTCAAATGGACGAAAAAATCGCTAATGTAAGTAATCATGTACTTTGTGTATATTGCCTTAATTCTCAAATAACCCTAGAATGTTCTAGTCTTTATTTCTAAGCATAGAATACAAATGAAAGAGGAAGCACAGCCGTTCACATGGGGAGACCTCATCTAGCACCGACCCAGAAGAGCACTGTGTGCCATGGGTAGGGCTTTGGAAGGGGCCCTGGGGCTACCACGTGGGTGGCACATCTCTGCTTTAGTTACCTCCTGGGTTGAGAAGGGCTGCTCCCCCAGAGCAGTGAAGATGACTCTCCAAATTTATACATAGTGCCTCGTTCAGAGGCAGCTGGTAGGTGTTCACTGTTCATTATTTTGCAGATTAAAGAACTTAGGTCCAGATCAACAAAATGAATATTAAAAATGCAAGTATTTGGCAAAGACTGTTAACAGAAAATTGTTTTCAAAATTTGTACAGGAAATGTCTAACTTGGTCAATTATGTACTTAAAAAGTTGAGAGAGGACCAGGTCCAGATGGCTGATTATGCCCTGAAGTCGGCTGGTGAGTAGAGAAAAAGGGAAAAGATAAGCATTAAAAAAATGAATATGTTAAAGGGTGTCTCCATTCTCTAAATGACTCTAGAAGGAAAACTTATCTATCTGGAAACTTGAGAGGAGAGAAAAATTAATAAATTTACATAATTCAGAAGAGAAGAGAAATGGTTGTCATTGATCGCTGTCTGAGTGAGAATCTGGGTGGGAACACACCCGGTGCGGCTTCCTTATTCTGCATCTCAAAGAAGCGTCAGCAGAGCTGGGATGGCGCAGTGAAGTGGAGGGGTGTGGATAATAGTGTAATATTTTACATTGCTACATACACCTATTTGAAAATGACTTCTAATGACTAACCTAAATGCATTGTTAGTGATGGAATGACAGTGTTAAAACTTGCATATAGAGTAACGTTCTTAATATCTTCCAACGGGTTTGGGCAGTAAATCATTAACCTTGATCATCTCTGCCGAGCCCTGCCTGTAACAGTCTCTGAGCAAGACGCGTTCATTGAGCAATTTGGAAGGAGAGAAGGCGGGGTGGGAGGGTGAGGAGGAGGAAGAAAGTATAAAACACACAGTAACATTAATCAAATGATGCTGAGGAAATAAATTTCTGTCTTGCATGCACCGGAGAGTATTTAGAACAAAATGATGACCATTCATGTGAATGTGCTTTTTCTTTTTTTGAGACAGAGTCTCATTCTGGTGCCCTGACTCTGTGGCATTATAGCTCACAGCAACCTCAAGTTCTTGGGCTCAAGCAGTCCTCTTGCCTCCGTTTTTCTATTTTTAGTAGAGACAGGCTCTTGCTCTTGCTCAGGCTGGTCTTGAACTCCTGAGCTCAAGTGATCTTCCTACCTCGGACTCCCAGAGTGGTGGGATTACAGGTATGAGCCAAAATGCCTGGCGAATGTACATTTTTTGAGAGAGTGAGATTGAGGACAGAACTTTCCTGAATCTGATTCCATAAAGCATGAGGAGCACGAATGTTAGGATAAGGTGGAAGAGGATGTTTTTGTTTTTGTTTTTGTTTGAGACAGAGTCTCAAGCTGTCACCCTGGGTAGAGTACTGTGGCATCACAGCCCATAGCAACCTCAGATTCCTGGTCTTAAGTGATTCTCTTGCCTCAGCCTCCCAAGTAGCTGGGATTACAGGCACCTGCCACAACACCTGGCTATTTTTTGTTATTGCAGTTGTCATTGTTATTTCAGTTGGGATGGGTGTATGTGGCCCATGCCCTACTCACTGAGCTACAGGTGCTGCCCTGAGGTTTTTTTGTTTTTTGCTTTACCAATTTTGGCATTCTGATACACATTTTTTTTTAATGCTTTGTTCCTTCCTTTCTGTTGAATGTATTGACAACTTCCATTTTTAAAAACCCATGCTGACTAACGTAAGTCCAAGAGTATTCCATGTAGAATAATGAAAAGTAGAAAAGGTTATGGCTTCTCAGTAACTTTCAGTGTGAAAATACAACATAGCTCTGGTTTGGCTCAGATGGAGAAATTCCCTTTTAATCTCTCTCTCCAGCAGATTACAATGGAAAAATTGGGACAGAGTTCAAAGACAACTACCTTAGTGTGATAAAAAGTAAACAAAAGCAGCCAGATGGTAGAGAGCAATCAAAACTGCAGAAGTAGGCTGGGCGCCTGTAGCACAGGGGTTATGGTGCCGGCCACATACACCAAGGATACCGGGTTTGAACAAGGCCCAGGCCTGCTCAACAACAATGAACACACACACACACACACACACACACACACACACACACAAAATCCAGGCCTTGTGGCAGCTGCCTGTGGTCCCAGCTACTTGGGAGGCTGAGTCAAGAGAAGCTCTTGAGCCCAAGAATTTTAAGTTGCTGTGAGCTGTGACGCCACTGCACTCTACCAAGGGTGACAACGTGACATGAGACTCTGTCTCACAAAAAAAGAAAGAAAGAAAGAAAGAAAGAAAGAAAGAAAGAAAGAAAGAAAGAAAGAAAGAAAAGAAGGAAAGAAGGAAAGGAAAGGAAGAAAGAAAGAAAGAAAGAAAGAAAGAAAGAAAGAAAGAAAGAAAGAAAGAAAGAAAGAAAGAAAGAAAGAAAGAAAGAAAGAAAGAAAGAAAGAAGAAAGAAAGAGAAAGAAAAAGAAAACTGCAGAAGTGAGCTGTGTGGGGCGAGTTTCCTTTTTTTCTTTTTTCTTTTTTTTTTTTTTTTCATAGCTTAGACTGAGGTAGGCTATAATTATGGAGCTGCAAAGCAGTGGCAGCTAAAATCATGAGAGAAATTCCACTTTTTTAGCCAAAGAGGTAGAAGAAAGTAAGACACCTACTCTTGCATCTGCCTGTAACGGCTTCTGAGCTCACCTCTCAGCAGCTCATTCAAGGGCATGGAACTGAAGCATCGTGGCAGAGGCTTCGAGAATTTGACAGAGATTTAAACCTTGGCTCAAGTGTAATACCAACCCCAGAGAGGCTTATGTGCAAGACAAGCCTATAGCAAAAGATTTGAAGACCAAACTGAGTTTGGAAACACCACCCAGAGACAAAAAGGGAGGACTTGGGCCCCGAACATTTCTGGGTGGATGAATGAAACAAATGAAGTATTCCCTGGGAGATTGTTAAGGGACTCATATCTCACAATATGATATTCACCACATCTGGGGTATAATTCACAATTACCCAGCATGCAAAGTCCTAGGCAAATGAGACCAATTTCCAAGGGAAAATACAACACGCAGATGCCAGCCCATCAGGACGCAAATGCTGCAGTGTCACACAAAGACTAGAAGCAGCCTAGTGTAACTAAAACACTTCATGGGGAGATGGGAAGCACTCTTAAAATAAGTGAAAAGACCCAAGTTCTCAGCCAAGAAGTAGGAACTATAAAAAAAAAGAACTGGAGGAGGGTGGGTAAGGGGGGGGGGGAAGAACTGAATGAAAATCTTAGAACTGAAAAATACAACGTCTAAAATTAAAATTCGGGGCGGTGCCTGTGGCTCATGAAGTAGGCCCCATATACCGAAGGTGGTGGGTTCAAACGGGACCTCGGCCGAACTGCAAAACAGAAAAATAGCCGGGCATTGTTGCGGGCACCTGTAGTCCCAGCTACTCAGGAGGCTGAGGCAAGAGAACCGCCTAAGCCCAGGAGCTGGAGTTTGCTGTGAGCTGTGTGATGCCACAGCACTCTATCCAGGGCGATAAAGTGAGACTCTGTCTCTACAAAAAAAATTAAATTAAATTAAAATTCGATTTAACAGAAAAACAAGAACAGAAAAGACGTGAAATTGAAGACAGATCGAGAGAAATTATCAAATTTGAAGAACAGAAGAACTTTGAAAAAATATGAACAAGAAAAATTAAAAAACATGAACAGAGCTTCAAAACTGTATAGGACAATGTAAAGAGATGTAATATTCTTATCCTTGTAGTCTAAGGGGGATAAGGAAAAGATGAATGTAAAAAAATAATTCGAAGAAGTAATGCTTTGAAAACACCTCGAATTTGATTTAAAAAACTGTAAGTTTACAGATTCAAGAAACAGCAAATCAAAACCAAGATAAATTCAAGGAAAACTACATCAAGACACATCACAATTAAATTGCTTGAAATCAAATTAAAGAAAAAATCTTTCAGGTTGTTCTGAAAAGTATTAGTTTGCCGTTTTTATTTTTATAGATGAGTACTAATGTCCTTAATTTAGTAAATACAGTGCTTATTTTGAAAAACAAATCTTGAAAGCAGCTAGAGAAAAAAAAACACATTAGACATTGTCTATAAGACAATGACTTATTCAAATGACTGCAGATTTCTTATCAGAACTAAAGGGGACCAAACTGAAGAAAACTACATCTTCAAAATGCTGAAGGAAAGGACATGGCAATGCAGAATGCCAGACATGTCCTTCGGGAGTGGACGAAACAAAGACACCTTAGATGCAGGAAAACTAAGAGAATTCTCTGCCAACAGATCTGCTAAGGGAAGAAAAATGATGCCAAAAAGAGACTTAGGACTTCAAGAATGAAAAAGAGCAACAGTGAGATAAATGCGTGAGTGCGTAAGAGATAATTTTCTTTTCTTTCCTTTCTTTCTTTTTTTTCTTTGAGACAAAGCCCAACTCTGTTTACCGAGCTAGAGTGCAGTGGTATCACCCTAGCTGCACAGCAACCTCAAAGTCCTCAGTTCAAGCAATCCTCCTGCCTCAGCCTCCCCAGCAGCTGGGACTACAAGCATCTACCTATGACACCCACCTAATTTTTCTATGTTTAACAGAGACAGGGTCTCACTTTTGCTCAGGCTGGTCTTGAACTCCTGAGCTCAAGGGGTCCTTCAGTCTCAACCTCCCAGAGTGCTAGGATCACAGGTGTGAGCCACTGCACCCAGCCACTAATTTTCTTAAATTCTTTAAAATATGGTATGTTTGGCTTTTTTTTTTAATTTCTGGCATGTTTGCATTTTTATTATTTTTTTCCTTTTATTAAGTCATATACACATAGATCATGAATACATTTATGCATTTGTGGGGTACAATGTATTGATTTTTTTTATACAATTTGTAATGGTTACATCAAACTAATTAATATAGCTTTCACCTCATTTACTTAACTATTGCGTTAAGACACTTATGTTCTATACTTGGCATATTTGACTTGTACCCTTACAATATGCTCCATAGGTGTGGTCCCACCACTTATCCTCCCTCTATCAAACCTCCTCCAGCCCCTCCTATCCCCCTCTACTTCTCTCCTTCATCCTGAGTTATAGTTGGGATCTATCTTTCATAAGAAAGTGGGAGTAATTATAAATTGGTTTCATAAAAGTATTGAGTACTTTGGATACTTTTTCTTTCATTCTTGAGACACTTTACTAAGTAGGATATGTTCCAGCTCCATCCATGTAAACATAAAAGAGATAAAGTCTCCATCTTTTTAAAGGCTGCCTAATATTCCATGGTATACATATACCACAATTTATTAACCCATTCATGGGTCAATGGGCACTTGGACTTCTTCCATGACTTGGCTATTATGAATTGAGCTACAATGAATAATCTGGTGCAAATATCTTTGTTGCAAAGTAATTTTTGGTCTTTTGGATAAATACCTAAAAGAGGAATTGTAGGATCAAATGGCAGCTCTACTTTTAGATCCCTGAGTATTCTCCATACCTCTTTCCAAATGAACATATTAGCTTGCATTCCCACCAGCAGTGCAGAAGTGTTCCCTTTTCTCCACATCCACGCCAGCATCTGTAGTTTTTGGATTTTGTTATATAGGCTACTCTTACTGGAGTTAGATGATATCTCAAAGTGGTTTTGATTTGCATTTCTCTGATGATTAAAGATGATGAGCATTTTTTCATGTGTGTGTAGACCATGCACCCATCTTCTTCAGAGAAGCTTCTATTCAAGTCTCTTGCTCACAATGAAATGGGATTACTTGTTCTTTTCTTATTGATAAGTTTGAATTCTCAATGGATTATGGTTATCAAACCTTTGTCAGAAACATAACCTGCAAATATTCTCTCTCATTCTAAGGTCTGTCTACTTTCTTTACTTACTGTATTATTGGCTGTGCAGAAGCTTTTTAGTTTGATCAGATTCCAGTAATGTATTTTTGGGTTAGCTTCAATTGCCCAGGGGCTCCACCTCATACAGTGTTCTCTCAGTCCAATTTCTTCAAGTGTTTCCCCTGCACTCTCTCCAAGAATCGTTATAGTTTCATGTCTTCAATTTAAGTCTTTTATCCAGTGAGAGTCAATTTTTCTAGAGATGAAAAGTGTGGTTCCAGTTTCAGTCTTCTACAAGTTGCCACCCAGTTCAACCAGCACTATTTGTTAAATAGGGAATCTTTCCCCCAGTTTATATTTTTGATAGGCTTATCAAAGATCAAATGACAATAAGTGTCCGGGTTCATCTCTTGGTTCCCAACTCTGTTCCATACATCCACTTCTCTATTTTTTTGCCAGTACCATGCTGTCTTGATCACTATAGATTTATAGTATAGTATGAAGTCTGGTAGCGTGATTCCTCCTGATTTGTTTTTATTTCTGAGTAATGTCTTGGCTACTCATGGTTTTTTCTGTTTCCATATAAATGAAGTACTAATTTTTCCAGATCTTTAAAGTATGGCAGAGGTGCTTTAATAAGGATTACATTAAATCTATAGATTGCTTTAGGTAGTATGGACATTTTAACAATGTTGATTCTTCCCAGCCATGGGCATGGTATGTTTTTCTATTTGTTAACATCTTCAGCTATTTCTTTTCTCAGAGATTCATAGTTCTCTTTATAGAGATCTTTCACATCCTTTGTTAAGTAAATTCCCAGATATTTCATCTTCTTTGGCACTACCGTAAAAGGAATAGAGTCCTTTTCAACTTGACTATTGTTGGTATATACAAATGCAACTGATTTGTGAGTATTGATTTTGTATCCTGAGACTCTGCTGTATTCCTTGCTCATTTCTAAGAGTTTTGTAGTTGAGTCCCTGGGGTTTTCCAGGTATATAATCATATCGTCTGCAAAGAGTGAAAGTTTGACCTGCTCCGACCCTATATGGATACCTTCGGTCACCTTTTCTTGCCTGATTGCAATGGCTAAGACTTTCATTGCAATGTTGAAAAGCAGTGGAGAACCTTATCTGGTTCCTGATCTGAATGGAAATGTTTTCAGTTTTACTCCATTCAATATAATATTGGCTGTGAGTTTGCTATAGATGGCCTCTATCAGTTTAAGAAATGTCCCTTCTATACCTATTTTCTTAAGTGTTCTAATCATGAAAGGCTACTGGATATTATCAAAAGCTTTTTTCTGCATCAACTGAGAGAATCATATGGTCTTTGTTTTTTATTTTGTTAATGTGATGTATTATATTTATAGATTTACATATATTGAACCAGCCTTGAGACCCTGGGATAAAACCCACTTGGTCATGGTGTATAATTTGTTTGATGTGTTGCTGGATTCTGTTTGCTAGGCTCTTATTGAATATTTTACATCAATATTCATTAGAGATGTCAATAATTTTATTTCTTGTTGGGTCTTTTCCTGGTTTGGGGATCAGGGTGATATTTGCTTTGTAGAATGTGTTGGGAAGTATTCCCTCTTTTTCTGTGCTTTGGAAAATGTTAAGTAATATAGGTACTAGTTCCTTTGTAAAGGTTTCATAGAATTCTGATGTGAAGCCATCTGGTAGAGGGCTTTTCTTTTGGGGGAGATTTTGTATAGTTGACGCTGTTTCAGAACTTGATATAAGCCTATTCAACATTTCCACTTCTTTCTGGCTAAGTCTAGGAAAGGTGGTATGCTTCCAAGTATTGGTCTATTTCCTTTAGATTTTCATATTTTTGAGAATAGAGTTTCTTGTAATATTCATTAAGGAGTTTTTGAATTTCTGAGGGGTCTGTTGTTATTTTGTCTTTGTTGTTTCTGATTGATGAAATTAGAGATTTTGCTCTTTTATTTCTGGTTAGGTTAGCCAATGGTTTATCTATTTTATTGACCTTTTCAAAGAAACAACTTTTTGACTTATTGATCTGTTGTATAATTCTTTTTTTTTCAATTTCATTTAATTCTGCTCTAATTTTGGTTATTTCTTTTCTTCTGCTTGGTTTGGAGTTGGAATGTTCTAACTTTTCCAGTTGCTTGAGATGTCCCTTTAAGTTGTTGACTTCCTCTCTTTCAGTTCTATTGAGAAAGGTTTGCAATGCTATAAATTTCCCTCTCAGGACTGCCTTTGAAGTATCCCACATGTTCTGGTAATTTGTGTCTTCATTATTGTTTTATTCCAGAAATTTGGTAATTTCCTTCTTAATCTCGTCAGTGACCCAGCTATCATTCAGCATAAGGTTATTTAGTTTCCATGTCTTTGTGTGAGTATGCAGATTCCTGTTGTTACTGAGTTCAACTTTTATTCCATGATCGTCTGAGAAGATACAAGGAATAATTTCTATTATTTTAAATTTGCTGAGGTTGACTTGTGACCTAAGATGTGATCAATTTTGGAGGATGTTCCATGCGCTGACGAAAAGAATGTTTATTAAGTTTTTTTAGGATAAAATGTTCTTTATATGTCTGTTAAATCCAATTTTTGGCTAATTTTAAGTCTAAAATTTATTTGCTTATTGTCTTTTTTTTTTTTTTTTTTTTTTTGAGACTGAGCCTCACGCTTTCTCCCTGGATAGTGTGCTGTGGCATCACAGCTCACAGCAACCTCCAATTCCTAAGCTCAAGTGAGTCTTTTGCCTCTGCCTCCCAAGTAGCTGGGACCACAGGTGCCCACCACAACACCCGGCCATTTTTTGGTTGCAGCCATCATTGTTGGTTTGGCGAGCCCGGGCTGGATTTGAACCCGCCAGCTCAGGTGTACATGGCTGGCATCTTAGCCCGCTGAGCCACAGGTGCCAACCCTTTGCTTAGTTTCTTATTGGAGGATCTATCCAACACTGCCAAAGGGCTATTAAAATCTCCAACTATTATGGTGCTGAAGGAAATCAAGTTGCTCATGTCTGTTAGGGTCTCTCATTAATTGAGGCACATTCTGATTGGGCACATTTAAATCTCATCATATTGAGTGTTTCCCTTAACAAATATGAAGTGACCATAATACTTATCTTTTCTTACTTTTGTTGGTTTGAAACCTATTGTATCTGCAAATAAAATTGCAACACCTGCTTTCTTCTGATTTCTATTTGCCTGAATAATAGATGAACATCCCTTCACCCTGAGTCTATATTTATCCTTTAAGGTAAGATGAGATTCTTCTATTCAGCAGATATCTGGCCTGAGTTTTTGTATCCAGTCAGCCAACCTGTACCTCTTTAGAGGACAATTTAAGCCATTCACATTATTTGAGAGTATTGATAAGACTGGTAGAATTTTGGGTGTTGAGTTTTTCAAAAAGTCCAGTGGATATGTTTTAATTCTTTCACCACAGTGGAAGTTGGGATTTGATCAAAAGTTGAGTTTACCTTGGTGGTAGAGCATTGTGCTGGTCATTATGGAGGATGGGTCTGAGGATATCCTGGAGAGCTGGTTTAGTTATGGCAAATTTCTTCAACATGTGAATGTCATTAAAGAATTTAAATTTCTTCATCATAAATGAAACTCAGTTTAGCTGGATACAGGATCCTGGGTTGAAAGGTGTTTTATTTTGGCTCGGCACCTGTGGCTCAAGTGGCTAAGGCACCAACTACATACACCTGAGCTGGTGAGTTCAAATCCAGCCCAGGCTCTTCAAACAACAATGACAGCTGCAACCAAAAAATGGCTAGGCATTGTGGCAGGTGCCTGTAGTCCCAGCTACTTGGGAGGTTGAGGCAGGAGAATCACTGGAGACTAGGAGTTGGAGGTTGCTGTGAGCTGTGATGCCATGGCACTCTACCCAGGGCAACAGCTTGAGGCTCTGTCTCAAAAAAAAAGAAAGTTGTTTTGTTTTAGGAGGTTGAAGTTCAATGACCATCCTCTT
Organism: Arctocebus calabarensis; assembly: GCA_963573935.1. Taxonomy (NCBI): domain Eukaryota; kingdom Metazoa; phylum Chordata; class Mammalia; order Primates; family Lorisidae; genus Arctocebus; species Arctocebus calabarensis. The sequence goes on from CAUYON010093411.1 coordinate 29,545, forward strand.
TTAGCTTGGAAAGTTTCAGCAGAGAGATCTGCAGTCATTCTAATATTCTTATAGGTTATGGTTTTCTTATGTGTGGCTGCTTGCAGAATTTTCTCCTTCATATTAATTTTGGCAAAGTTAATTATAATGTGTCTGGGAGATGCTTTATTTGGGGTGAGTCATACTGGGTTTCTGAAACTGTCTGCTATCTAAATTTAAGAATCTCTTGCGTGTTTAGGAAGGTCTCCTCGATTATCTCTTGGAGTAGAGCATCTGAACCTTTCGAAACCTCGTTACGTTCAGGAATTCTTATAAGGTAGATGTTTGCTTTTTTGGAATTGTCCCACAGCTCTCTGAGAGAATGATCCATTTTTGCTCTCCACTTCTCTTCCTCTTTGCACGTTTGGGATCACTCAAAAGCTTTGTCTTCAATGTCAGAAATCCTTTCTTCTGCCTGCTCCATTCTGTTACTGAGGTATTCTACTGTATTTCTCAGATCTTGGAGGGCCACAAATTCTTTTCTCAATGTGTCAAAATCTTTGGTGATTTTGTCTTTGAATTCATTGAATTCTTGAGACACCTTGTGAATTATTCCTAGAAATTCTAATTCCAATTTTACTTCCATTCTGTTAATCTTATTTGCCATCCAAATTCTAAGCTTGATTTCTGACATCTCAGCCATTTGCTTCTGAATGAGATCTTCTGGTGTGTCCGCCTTGTCGTTCCTTGAGGGAGTTCATCTACTTTGATTATTATGTTGCCAGAGTTTTTCCACTGATTCCACTCCAAGATTATTTTTCACCATTTGGCTAGATGGGCAGGTACGGTGAAATTGGACTGGGGGCTCCTGGAGTAGTGATCAATCAGCCATTTGCCACAGAGTTGGGACTGGTGACTGAGCTTTTCCCCTACAGCTTTGCAAAGGACCATACAGTACTATAGCCTGTGACTCTGGGGACCTGCTTGTTGGGGTGGGGATAGATGACTCTGTCTTGTATTCAGCTGGTCTCCGTCCAATCCTAGTGAATCAGTGACTCTGGGTTGAAGCCTCAGCTACTGTTTATTTCCTTGGGGTTGGAGCTCACCTTAGCAGGTGCACTCTTCAATCTCCTCTCTTGGCTCAGCTCCAAACCATCAGGTTTCTTGATAAACTTCTGTCCATTAACTCTCTTTCTGGATGGGAGCCTCTGTGGAAAGCTGGCTCCAGTTGACCATCTTCATGTATGGCTGTTGAAAGAAAACTTTAGAACATTACAGGAGAGAGAGGGCTTGATACATGTAGATCTAATACTATGGCAATCTTAAAGGAAAAATCAGTGGACATCTATGATTATAAAGATTGAATATGAGCAGTAGCATGCTAACAGTAAGGTATGTGCACTGTTATCACCAGAACAAATTTAATTGTCTCCAAACTAAATTTTTTACCATAATATCAGTTTCAGAAATGTTGCAACACTACACAGAGTAAACATGGCTTTTTCAAAGTAACAAAATTTCAGTGGTAATGAAAAAACTGCCATACTTTTCCTATCAATTCCTGAGTCTGAATTTTACCCCATTTATAATTTGACAAGTAATAGTTTTCCAAAGATGTTATTAAAATCCAAGTAATATGCTTTGAATTGCATCTGTATTTTTTTATTTAAAAATTATTTTATAATTTTAGGAGCCTCCATCATTGAAGCTGGGACTTCAGAAAGTTACAAAAATAATAAGGCAAAATTGTACTGGCATGGGATAGGTTTCCTAAATTATGAAATGCCACCAGATATTATTCTTCAGGTAAAGTTAAATTATGAACGACCCGTTTCTATTTTAGGATTTTATTGTCATTATTTATCATAAAAATATTAACTTAAAATGGAGGCACTTTGGTAGTCTCTAAACTTGTTACAGAATGTGAAATCATTTCCTTACAACTTTAATAGTCAGTAAATTATGATTATTTATTTATTTATTATTTTGTACTCAATAAACTATGGTTATTTATTTATTATTTTAAGGTCAGTAAACCAAATTATTTGCCTCTCAAATATTCTGTTATATTTCCTGTAAGTTGATTCTGTGGCCTCCCTTTTCCACTGAAAACTTCAGTCTTTCAACAAATTTTTGTGGAAGGTTCTTATGCTCTATGTGCCAATACTACGTTAGGTGCTATTCAGACCACATGTTCTTATTAAAATTGTAACAGGAGAAATTTACAAATAAAATTTCTACTGACTCTTTCAGTTCACTTCTGAAGATAGTAGACATCAACAGACCTTAGAACATCTCTTAGCTATGACCCACATACCCCAAATTAGTTTCAAATTTAAAAATACTTTCAGGACCCTGAAACTGAGTGGCTGACAGTCACCAGTGGCTAAGAGTGTGGGGAAACTTGTGCTCAGTCCAGGGCTCAGCTGACAAATTCTGCAGCCAGGGGATCAGGGCCCCTCTCAAGCCCAGTGGGCTAACTGTAGGCACACGTGAGGCTACTCTCAAGCTACAATGACTGACAAATTCCAAGTCAGTACTCCAGTGTCAGATGTAAGTGTGCCATCCATGGACCTCACCTCTATACAGAGTGGGAAAGTTCCCAGCAGAGAAGAACAGATGCTCTACAAGCTTATCTGTCTAGATCTGAGAGAAGAGACTTCAGATAAGAAGGAATCAGACTAAGAACTCTGGCAACATGAAAAGACAAGCTGTTTTGAAATCCCTGAAAGATCTCAATCCCTGAAAGATCACTCCAGAATTGGATCCAACCTAAAGGAAATTGTGGAAATGTCAAAGATGGAACTCAGAATATGGATGGCAAATAAGATGAATCAGATTGAAAAGAAAGCCAAATACAAACACAAAGAAGTCAAAAACAATGTTTTGGGACATGCATTTAAAAAAGGAAAAACTCACTAAAGAGATAGGCAACATAAGAAAAAGTATTACCGAATTTAAAGAGTAATTTAAAAAAATTCAAATGACAGCAGAAAGGTGCAGTTAACAGGCTGGGCCAAGCAGAAGAAAGAATTTCAGAGTTTGAAGACAACACTTTGGTTGTCAAAGATGCAGAAAGAAGAATGAACAATCAGAGAAGTCTGGGACTATGCAAAAGGGCCAATATAAGAATCATAGGAATCCCTGAGAGAGAAGAAGAAAAAGAAAAAAGCATAGAAAACCTATTTGAGGAAATTATTGAGGAAAACTTCCCTCGTATCCCCAGAGATTCAGATATCCAGCTACAAGATCATCATCAAACACTGGAAAGATTCCTAGCAAATAGGTCATCTCCGAGATACACAGTCACCAACCTGGCCAAAGTCTAAATGAAAGGGAAAATTCTACAACCTGCAAGATGAAAGCAACAACTAACCTACAAAGGAAAATCTATCAGTCTAATATCAGATTTCTCAGTAGAGACCTTACAAGCCAGAAGGGATTGGGGTCCTGGTTTTTTCTCTTCTTAAACAAAACTTCCAACTAAGAATTTTGTACCCTGCAAACTAAGTTTTATAAATAATGGAGAAATAAAAACTTTTCTAGACAAGCTAACACTAAGGGAGTTTGCCGCTACTACATCATCCCTACATGAAATTCACTAAACTGCATTATACATGGAACAGCACAGCAGATGGCCACCACTGTAAAAACACCCCAAAGTAAAGTTTTGGCTCTAGGAAAACAATAGCCCAAGAGCGAAAACAAAACAATGAGATATCATCCAACATGATGGATAGAACAATATCCCACATATCACTGTTAACACTGAACATGAATGGTCTGAATGCCCCACTAAAATGGTATAGACTGGCTGAAAGGATGAAAAACACACTTCCAAGTATGTGCTACATCCACAAAATGCATTGAACTCACCAGGACTCACACGGACTGTAGGTAGAGGGATGGAAAAAATATTGCTCATGAATGGAAATCAAATGTGAGCAGATGTAGCCATTCTTATATTAAACAGACTTTAAATTAGCAATGGTTAAAAAGAGAGAGATGGTCATTATATGAGATTAATTCAGTGCTTTTTTTCCAGCCGGATGTCTACCCTGGAAAGTGCTGGGCCTTTCCAGGTTCTCAGGGTCATATCCTTATCAAGCTTGCCAGGAAGATTATACCAACTTCTGTTACCATGGAGCACATCTCCGAAAAGGTGTCTCCCTCAGGAAACATCTCCAGTGCACCCAAGCAATTTTCTGTCTATGTAAGCTGTATAAATCTGTTATTCAAATTGCACTGTGATAGAAGGTGGTTGGCTGGGAATTGGGAAATGGACTGTCATCTTAACCATGTAACTAACTAGTTGTGTCTTATTTCCTGGACCTTTGCTTTCTCATATACAAAGAGAGAGGGTCAGATTAGAGGATTCCTATTATTTAATTTTTTACTTATCAAATTTGTACATGTATGATTTTTAAAAATCAAATATTTCCATAAAGGTTATAATGAAACAGTGGTTCCTTGTTCCACTCCTCCCCACTCTCAATTCTCATTGTTCTAAAGCTTCCACTTGCAACAATTTTAGCTGCTTGTTCATATACTTGCCCTCATATTTACTTTTATGGTTAGTTCTTGATTTTTCAGTGTTGCTTATTTGATCTGCTAGCACCAGCACCTTCCAATGGAAGTGAAGAATAGCTCTCTTCCAGAGCTCCTGCATCCTCCCAATATGTTTATGTCATAATTTTTTTTTTTTGAGCCATAGTCTCACTATGTCATCCTTGGTAGAGTGCCCTGGTGTCATAGCTCATAGCAACCTCAAACTCTTGGGCTTAAATGATTCTCTTGCCTCAGCCTCCCAAGTAGCTAGGAGAGTACAGGTCACAACACCTGCCTATTTTTTTGTTGCAGTTGTCATTGTTGTTTAGTAGGCCCAGACTGGGTTTGAACCTGCCAACTTTGGTGTATGTGGCCAGCGCCTTAACCACTGTGCAACGGGCACCGATGTCATACTTTTCCTTAATAGCAGGTTTATGGAGATATAATTCACATCACATTTAATTCACCCATTTGAAGTACATCCTTCAGTGGTTGTGTATCCATTGCCATGATCATCTCTAGAAGACTTTTACAACCCCAAACAGAAACCCCACATCTCTTAGCTCTCACCTCTCATTTCCCCATCACTGTCCCCCAGCTCCTGGCAACTACTAACCACCTTGTCTCCATCAATGTATCTCTTCTGGATATTTTATGTAAATGAAGTAACATAATATGTGGTTTTGTGAGAAAGGCTTCTCTCACTTACCATGATGTTTTCAAGGTTCATCCATGATGTAGCATGTGTAAGTGCTTCATTTCTTTATTTATTTCTGAATAACGTCATTGTATGGATACCCCACATATCATTTATCCATTCATCATTTGATAGACAGTAAGTTGTTTCCACTTCACAAGGCTATTGTGAACAGTGCTGCTGTGAACCTTTGTGTTTACGTTTCTGTGTGGACATTGGCTTTGTGTCTCTTGGGCATATACCCAAAATTGGAATTGAGGGAGCATATGATAAATCCAGATTTAACATTTGAGGCAGTGCCACACTTCATGGTCTGACTTTTAATTTCAGTCAATATTGTTGTTAATATGAACAATGTTCTCAGCTGAGCCATGGAGTGTACTTGAGTATTTTTTGGTTGCACATTTTTTTGTTTTCTGAGGAAATTGCTTTATTTTTATTTAATTTGCTTGGTTTTCTATATTTCTATCATGAAAACATTTCTGAACTCTCCTTCAGAAGTGTACATATTCTCTCATTATGTTAATTCATGTCAGAGAATTTATAAATTTCTTCCTTTCTTTCTCCCTTTCTTTTATTTTTATTTCTTTACTTATTTTCCTGAGATATCTTTTCTGGAGTCATCTGCCCTTCTGCTTCAGTCGGGCTGGTTGCTAGGGAGGCCTGATGCACAACCGTTATCATGGGATTTCATTTCTGCATCCCGAGGATTCAACTTATCATCTAATCCATTATTTTAAGAAAGAGTTTCTCTCTTATTTTCCTTTTCTATTTTTATTTTTGTTTTACCTTCTGGAACATTTTATCCATTTATATATGTATATTTTTTTCTTTTTAGACAGAGTCTCACTTTCTCACCCCAGAGAGAGTGCCGTGGTGTCACAGCTCACAGCAACCTCCAACTCTTAGGGTCAAGTGATTCTCTTGACTCAGCCTCCCAAGTTTTACTATGGGCAGTAGAACTATGGGCACCTGCCACAATGCCTGGCTTTTATCTGTTGCAGTTGTCATTGTTTTTTAGTTGGCCCAGGCTGGGTTCGAACCCACCAACTTCGGTGTATGTTGCTGGCACTGTAACCACTGTGCTACCGGCGCTGAGCCTGTCCGTTTATATTTTAACCCCTATATTGAATTTTTCACTTTCATTGTCATGATTGTACCTTCTAAGACTTTTTATTTTTATAAAGATTTCTTTTTTTAGAGTTTAAATTTCTTCTTTCACCGATGCACTATATTTTTTATGACTTCTAAGGTGTTGTTATCAATTATCGGTTTGTTTGATTTTCTTCTGCTCTCTTCCATATCTTTATTTCCAAGTGCACTGCCCCTCCACATTCCACTGAGCCCCCTCCACATGCCACTGAGCCCCCTCCGTGTGCCACCGCCCCCCTTGTGTCCAGTGTCTCTGTCCTTCTCGTGACATGTTTCTCTCCAATGTCTGTAAGGCTTGTCACACAAAGAGCTCAGCAGTACACAGATGGCCAAAGCTTTGCACACTGGTGGTGCCGGTCCACCATGAGTTTCTCTAGGGGAATATTCTGCTTGAGCTATTTCTTCTAGATTTCCCAAAGTGTGGGGTCAGGTGAGCTGACTCTGAGAGAATTACCGTCTTGTATGTAGGAGGCATCTGCCCAGCTGGCTGCATGCAGGATGCTGGGAGCTGCAGGCGAGAGGGCCACAGGTTATCACTGCCACTCGGTGTGTAAGGCTTGACTCATGATGCTTCAACTGTGTTGGGTACCCAGGCTGTGCTGTCAGCCATCTCAGCTGAGCCAGGGGAGGGTTCATAACCTACCAGGACTTGGAGGGTAAACTTCTTTTTGAAATGACTGCCAGCCAAGCCTCAGATTCAGGCCCCTCCTGCACTCTGCGTCCCCTCCTCCCCTGTGTCTCCAATCCCCAGGCCCTTATGGGGCCCTCTAGCATAAGTCACTGTGCTACCAGTTCCACCTACAGCAACAGTAGTTTGAGTTTTCTCTAGTTGTCATCTGGACATCTCCAAGCTTTTCTTTGTCAGTGTCTACTCATGGTTGATGCCTCGCTTACTTGCTTACGCTTTACTGCCAAGTTTGAACAGCCTGCCTTAGATGTCATCCGAGCACCTCTGTACCTCATGATTCTGGGGTTACAAATCACAGGACTGCTATCCTTTGCTGTAAGCCTGCACCACCCAGAAAAGGTATCTCTGAAAAGTTGAATTAGGTTGAATTTGAGCACATAAGCCCCATCTCAGAAAGTTACATACGGTTTCTCATTATGTAGAGGAATTACGGGTGAATTCTGCAGGCAGGAATCCTCCAGTAATAAAAAATAACTTCTTATCATTTATAGAGAATTTAGGAACCAGGCAGGCAATAAAGAGCCAGGTGCACTGGCTGCTGCTGTAATCTCAGATACGTGAGAGGTCAAGGTGGGAGGATCACTTGATCCCAGGAGTTTGAGGCCAGCCTGGGCAACATAGTGAGACCCTGTCTTTAAAAAAAAAAAAAAGAGTGGTTAAAAAAGATAGGAAAAAACCCTAGTGCTCCTCTCTTAGGCCACCGGAACTATATGAGTTTTGAGTCATGTAAATATATAATTGTGAATACATTATGTAATCATGATGTGCTCAATTATTTTAATAAAAATTGTTACAGTTTAATTTTAATATTTTCATTATAGAATGATTGAACTAATGAATTCTCTATTTTTTGTCTGTTACCATCATTCGAGGAATCTAACAATGAAGATTCACAAAACAAATCAGTTTGCCCCAGTGCATTCTGCTCTCACAGAGCTTCAGTCTGAGGGGTAGAGAAGGAGAATGAAATGAACAGGAAATTGCACACAAACACCCATGCTCCCGTTAGTCGACAGAGCTTACTTTTGGAAGAAATTATTTGTGTGATCAAAGTCTGGAGACTGGCTTAAGTTTATCCCATTTTGGAAAAATTCATGCAAGATGGGGATTCATTTTTGTTTATTTTATTCAAAGTATGCAAAGTATGCAAATATGGTTTTTAGGCTAAAGTTAATAATACTAGGATTTGCTATCCATCCATCTATCTATCTATCATCATCTATCTTCTTTCTTTCTTTCTTTCTTTCTCTCTCTCTCTGTTTTTCTCTCTTTCGTCTATACAGTCCAGTGATTTTCAACTGGTATTCCATAGCACACTGGTATGCCATGAGAGGATCTTTGGCGTGCCTTGAAAATTTTTAAAGATCATTAATTAAATTGTTTTTGAAAGAAGTTCAAAGCACTGGAAGTATATTCTTTTTTTGTTTTTACTTTTTTTGCATCAACATAATTTAAGTACTCTATGGAAATTTAATCTAAGATTCAAATGCACCATGAGATAAAAATAGCTGCAAAACACTGACCAAGTCAATCCTATGATCAGCCTCCAGCCTCACTGACTCCCCAGTCAAGTGACCTCTGAGTGTGGGTGCCCCTGGTGGACACACAAAGATGTCTGGTGAATTGTTGCTACTTGAACATACAACTGTATCCATTTGTTACAATCTCTATATTTGTTGCTTTCTTTATAGGGTATCTTGAAAAAGTGTGAAGGAGATGAAATTTTCTTAGGTCAATTTATATATAACAAAACTGGAACCACTGTCCAAACATTTAAACTCCAGGTAATGATGGCCCTGGGAAATGGTAAGATATGAGTGGCTCCATCACTGGGAAGGATTTGTTGGGATTGCTTCATGCAAAATGGTGTGTGAGTATTTGTGACAAAAGCATGAGTTAAGGTTTACTGGACTTTAGGTCTCAGCTCCAAGTAGTCTCATGGGTTTTAATGCAAAAGGCAGGCAAATACAAAAGCAGTTTCTAAGTCAAACTCTTCCTGATTTGCTGTCAAGAAGAATGTATGTTCAGTTTCTCAGTTCTCTTACTCTTCCATTCCCTGGATGCTATTAAGTTTTATAGTCACAATCTCATTTTGCTTGGGTAAAGGGGATGGGGATGATGGCACAGTATGAGGCAGAGAACAACTGAGAGGAAGATTAATAGAAATAAAACTTTTCTTCCTAGCTTATTGGGGGAAAATACCAGCTGTTAATTAATAAATCCCCTGAAATTCACTAGGATATGTGCAATATAGTCCCTTGATTTCTCATTAGCCATAGGAAGTAATTGAAGAGATGTAGAAGATGTCTCATTCAATGTTAAAAACAGGTGTCCATGGGTGGCTCAAAGGAGTAGGGCGCTTGACCCAGATACCGGAGGTGGTGGGTTCAAACCCGGCCCTGGCCAAAAACTGCAAACAAACAAACAAAACAGGTGTCCATGATACTTCTTGGCAAAACAGGGAGAAAATACAAGTCAAAAAATGAATGTAGTTGTAGTTTCATATTTGATTATATATTCTTATGCATTCGGGTGCATATATCTGTTTGTGTAGTTGGCTTCAGAGATCTGGTTTTCAGACAAGCCCCCACCCGGCGCTCAGCCAGCCAAGTGTGCAGAGGGGAAAGACTGTGGCAGAGAGAGGTCTTGTGGCCACCAAATTTTCTTTCTTTCCCTCTGTGTTTCCATAACTCTTTACTTCAGTAGCCTATTTTCTCATCCATTAGATTTTAGTATTTGAAAATACTGTGTTAGAAAGGAAAAAATGAGTTTTCATTTTTACTATGTCAGCATTCCTTGGTACTCATTAGGATGGATTTCTTTATAAGTCATTAATTTTATCTTTTTTTTTTTATTTTCAGCATGCAGTTTCCGAATCTTTATTGTGTGTGAAACTTAAAATCCTTAGCAACTGGGGACACTCAGAGTATACTTGTTTATATCGATTCAGGGTCCATGGCACCCCAAGTGTCCACACCTAGATGTGCTGCTACAGAAGGCCCTGACCACACGTCCAGAATACTCAGAGACCCTTATTCCCTTAGATGATACTACACCCATAGGAATCAAAACTCGGGAGTTGGATGAACCTCAAAGTGATTCATACTTGCCTGTAAAAAGTGGAGGAATTTTAATAATAAATATGAACAGAGATTCAATATCCTTGTGGTGGTTTAGCTTTTAAGGATGCATCATGTTGTCAGAGTGAAATCATTGAAAAGTGACTTTGTATTTAGAAGGAGACAGGGTCATGCAATAGTCTTTCTCATCATAATGTCTTTGCCTTCATTTATTCATTCATCCATATCAGGCATGTTTGCCCCCAATTACCACTATTACTTAACACTGATCTAAAGGCAATTAGATAAAAGACAGGTAATTTTTAAATTAGTGGTAACAATCAGCATGGAGTTCTGGACCATATCTATTTGCTGATAATGTGATGAATTCCTTGGAATGCAACAAAATCTATTTTAAAAAAACTTATAAACAGGCTCAGTGCCTGTGGCTCAGTGAGCTAAGGCGCCAGCCATGTACACCTGAGCTGGTGGGTTCGAATCCAGCCCGGGCCCGCCAAACAACAATGACGGTTGCAACCAAAAAATGGCCGGGTGTTGTGGCAGGTGCCTGTGGTCCCAGCTACTTGGGAGGTGGAGGCAGGAGACTTGCTTGAGCCCAGGAACTGGAGGTTGCTGTGAGCTGTGATGTCACAGTACTCTATCCAGGGTGACAGCTTGAGGCTCTGTCTCAAAAAAAAAAAAACTTATAAACAAGAAAAAATTACAGTTAAGTGGATACAAAATTACCACATGCAAATCAATATTACTCATAAATACAAACAACCACCAGTTAGAGGATATAATTTACAAAAGCCACAACAAAGATAAAAAAAATCAAATAAGAGAGTAAAATATCTATGTGAAGAAAACTCCAAAATAGCAGTGAATTACCAAAAGAAGGCATCAATAAATGGAAAGATGTAACATATCCTGGAATAGGAAAACTTAACTAGCAAGATGTTAATTTTCCCTGAGGAAATTTATAAATGTAACTTGATCTCAATTAAAATCAGGAAAAAATTATAGTATTTATTGAAAAGTTATGAGATACTAATGAATTATAATTAAAAAACAATGTGTAGATGTCTGTGTGATACAAGTATTAAAAATTGTTTTAAAAACAATTCTTGCTAGAGGCTGAACTCAGTGGCTCATACCTATAATCCTAACACTGTGAGAGGCCAAAGTGGGTGGATTACCTGAGCTCAGGAATTCAAGACCAGCCTGAGCTGCAGCAAGACCCCGTCTCTAAAAACAGCTAGGCATTGTGCTGAGTAATTGTAGTCCCAGCTACTCAGGAGGCTGAGACAAGAGGATCACTTGTGCCCAAGAGTTTGAGGTGCTGTGAGCTATGATGCCATAGCACTCCACGATGGAGACCGAGTGAGACTCTATCTCAAAAAAAAAAAATGCTTGCTGTGAGCTTTGACACAATGGCATTCCACCAAGGGCAACAAAGTGAGACTCTGTCTAAAAATAAATAAATACATAATTCTTAACTTTTGATTTCTATATTTAAATATTTATAGGGCTGGGTGCAGTGGCTCATGCTTATAATCCTAGCACTCTAGTAGGCCAAGGCAGGTGAATTGCCTGAGCTCACAGGTTCAAGACCAGCCTGAGCCAGAACGAGACCCTAAACACAGCTGGGGTGCCTGTAGTCCCAACTATTTGGGAGGCTGAAGCAAGAGAATCACTTGAGTCCAAAAGTTAGAGTTTGCTGTGAGCTATGACACTATGGCACTCTACTGAGGGTGACAAAGTGAGACTCTGTTTCAAAAAAAGAAAAAAAAACTATTTATAGATGATATATCTGTGATCTTTTCCAAAATAATATAAGAGGAGAAAATGAATAAGAAGATGAATGAAAAAGATTGGCCATGAAACGGTCACTAAAGTTGAATGCTACCAGTACAGAAGTTTGTGAGCTTTGCAAAAGTGGTGTAAGACAAATGGTTGGCACAAGATGGACAGAATGGCTGGAAATCATAGGCAGGACTGACTGCTTGAGGAGACAGATGAAAGATTTAGACTTTATCTGCAAGGCGATATTTTTGTAGACATTGAGGATATAAAAAGGGATCTTGATATTAAGAAATTTGACAAAGATCAAGTAACGGTAGGTAGCTGGATTCATCTCTTGGTTCTCTATTCTGTTCCAAACGTCTACCTCTCTGTTTTTATGCCAATACCATGCTGTTTTAATCACTACCGATTTACAGTAGAGTCTGAGGTCTGGTAGCGTGATTCCTCCTGCTCTGTTTTTATTTCTGAGTAATGTCTTGGCTATTCGAGGTTTTTTCTGATTCCATATAAAACGAAGTATTATTTTTT
>CAUYON010093412.1:0-10551 GCA_963573935.1 Arctocebus calabarensis
GAGGCCAGGTTTGAACCCGCCACCTTCAGTATATGGGGCCAGTGCCCTACTCGCTGAGCCGTAGGCGCCACCCAATGCTAGACATTTTTAAAGGAATTAGTTGGAATCTATTTTCTATTTCATCAACCCAGTGCTGCTTGATGCATTTTCTCTTGATGGACTTGTGGGAAACACTCGTTCCCCTGAACCTCCAGCTTTCCTGCTGCCCTTTTGCAATCTACAACTCCTTGTTCTTCTAAATCCTGGGCCTCATGCTCTGGCATTTGTGTGAAATAAGGGGAGGAGATAGTAATGAGTGAGTGAACAAAAAGAGAACTGACACTGTTCGTCCCAGCTTAAACACAACATGAAAATCAGTACCCTCAATACTAAACCAGAGGCGGTGATCGGGAAGAATGGAGAACTCTGAACAAATTGGGAAGCAGCACAGACCTGCAGTTTGGTCACTCAATAAATGGCGGGGTATACAGTGTATTCAACCTCTAATTGTTTATTTCTCCATAACAGGTACTCTTATAAATTCTCACTCCAGGACATAAACCAATTCTTATTGTACTAAGATAACTGTACTTATAATTAAATTTCAATAAGTGATCATAGAAAGGGGAGCAGAATGAAAGGCCTTCCTTTCTATGACCTGTGGACCATATGACAAACACTCAAAATGCTTTTCACACATCATCTCTGTGCCCAAGTTAGCAACCAGAGAGGCCAATGGAAACTCTCCCTTGCCTACAAAAACCTGGTGAGGTCGGCTTGGCACCTGTGGCTCAAGCGGCTAAGGCGCCAGCCAAGTACACCTGAGCTGGTGGGTTCGAATCCAGCCTGGGCCGGCCAAACAACAATGACGGCTGCAACCAAAAAATGGCCGGGCGTTGTGGAGGGTGCCTGTAGTCCCAGCTACTTGGGAGGTGGAGGCAAAAAAGACTCGCTTGAGCCCAGGAATTGGAGGTTGCTATGAGCTGTGATGCCACAGCACTCTACCCAGGGTGACAGCTTGAGGCTCTGTCTCAAAAAAAAAAAAAAACAAAAAACCTGGTGTGGTCTCAGAGAAAGAATAGATTGGATTAAATTGTTTTTTTAATCTGGGTGCATTGACATTTTGTCCTTTTTTTGCAATTCCATCTATTTTCCTGTCTTCTTCCCTTCCTCCTTTTGCTTATTTATTATTGTTAAATATAGCACCCTAAAAACAATTTAGTTTCTTTATAATCATAGGTAATAGCTGGAAACAAAGCTCTTTTTAAAAGAGCCCTGGATTATATGTCAGAAAGTCTCCAGGTGAACCAAGGCTACTCTTGCCCAGCCTGGAGCCCTTGAACATGCAATGAACAAGTCATTTGATCTCACACTTCACAGCTTTCCCTTGAGTGAATTTGAGAAAACAACTCCCAAGAATCTGACAGGCAGTGGGGGACTCTGCAGTTTCTCAAGGTCTCCAACTCCCAACTTTGACTTTCTTCCTAACCAGGCCACCACACCTTTAAGTCCAGGTTTTTCTTTTTCTTTTTTTTTCTTTATTGAGACAGAGTCTTGCTTTGTCACCCTCAGTGGAGTGCCGTGGCGTCATAACTCACACCAACCTCCAACTCTTGGGCTAGACCAACTCTCTGCTTCAGCCTCCCAAGTAGTTGGGACTACAGGTGCCTGCCACAATGCCTAGCTATCATTTTTGTGTTTGTTTAGCAGGTCCGGGCCAGGTTCGAACCCACCAGCCCTGGAGGATTTGGCTGCACACTAACCATTAAGCTACAGTTGCCCAGCCTAAGTCCAGGTTTTTCATCTCCAAAATCAAGACATCCATCTCTGGGCCTTGCCGGGAGGATACCTAAAGCACCCAGCACAGGGCTGGCCAGAGATATCAGAGCAAATTTCAGACCTTGAGGGAAAGCTGTGGGGAAGAAAAGGGTATGTGTAGGCAGAGGAAGGGGGTGGGCTGTGATAGTTTGACATAAAATAGCTGGAAACAAGGGAGATGCAAGAGAAGATGTTCTCTTCTCCGTCAATTAAGTAAGAGTTGAAGCTATGCAAGCCTCAGGCAAGACGCAAAGAGATGAACAGCTGCCCAGGACTAGAGAGTCTGTCCCTCAAAGGCACTTTCCAGCTGCATTTGCAGGTGAAAATACACCTGGCAACCCCAGACTTTAGGACTATGAGCCTAACAGCCTCATTTGTTTCAGCAGCCTAACTTTTCTCTGTTGGAAAAAGTTCTCCGGGAGGTTGAATTTGGGTGTATTTTATAGGTTGGGTATTATGCAGAGAAGGTAGAATAGGGATCTAATCCCAGGGCCCCACTTTGGGTTTTTCACCTTCCTGGATTTCAGCTCTTTACTTCCTCTCATCTCTTTCTTGGAAAGTCCTCGATAGGATTTTGAAGTTATGGGAAATAAAAATCACTGCTGTGTGGCCAGGCACGATGGCTCACGCTTGTAATCCTAGCACTCTGGGAAGCTGAGGCAGGAAGATCACTTGAATTGAGGAGTTCAAGATCAGCCTGAGCAAGAAGAAGCCACTGTCGCTACTAAAAATAGAAAAACTAGCTGGTGCTGTGGAGGGTGCCTGTAGTCCCAGGTACTTGGGAGTGGAGGCAAGAGGATCGCTTGAGCCCAAAAGTTGGAGGTTGCTGTGAGCCATGAAGATGTCATGGCACTCTACTTAGGATGACAGAGTAAGACTGTGTCTCAAAAAAAAAAAAAAATTCTGCTGCTATGGGTAGGGCTCTACAAGGGAGATCTTGAGATCTTGAACTCTGGATCACTAAGAAAAACATTATGAACGAACGTAGTAGAGACCAGGTGTGGTGGTTCACTCACACCTGTAATCCCAATATTTTGGGAGGCCAAAGCTGGAGAATCAAGAGTTCTAGGCTGCAGTGTGCTGTGATTCATGCTACTGCACTCCAGAAGGGCAATAGAATGAGACCCTATTTCTAAAGAAAAAAGAGAGAAAAAGCAAAAGAATGCAGCCTCCCTTCTTCCAATCACAACATGCTGTTCAAATAGAATAGAGTACAAAGAAATGGGTTGCCTATGTTATTGGATCCCTAAGGCCTGGAATTACAATCTCTTCTGGAAAACCATAGGAACTGATGTACCAAATCTTTACGTGGCCAATTAACCCCCAGGTGGAGAAAAGACACTTTTTACAAGCAACGACAGTCAAAGGCCCACATTTAAAAATAAACAGGCTCAGTGCCCGCAGCTCAGTGAGTAGGGCGCTGGCCATATACACTGAAGTTGGCAGACTCCAGCCCAGCCCAGGCCTGTAAACAACATTGACACCTGCAACAAAAAAATAGCCAGGCATGGCGGTGGTTGCCTGTAGTCCCAGCTACTTGGGAGGCTGAGGCAATAGAATTGCTTAAGCCCAAGAGTTTGAGGTCATTGTGAATGTCATAGCACTCTACCAAGGGCAACATAGTGAGACTCTGTCTCAAAAAAAACAAAAAAACAACAAAACAAAAAAACAAAAACAGAAAAGTAGCTTTTGGTTTGGTGAAATCTGAATTTCCTTAATAGGTCCATCTTTAATCTGAAAGGATAAACTATTTTCATAGAATTTTAGTACTAGTCTATTACTTTTCTAAGTGGTACTCCAAGGCTTCATTTTCGGTTTTACCTATCATCAAGTGAAGTTCACACCTCACAGGAATGTTTTGGGAGTGACTAATTAAATAAAATACGTTTTAAACACCAGACTGTGCCAGGTATCTTACTAAAGTCTGGAAACATTTCCCTTTGCCTGAAGGGAACTGAGGAGTATAATGTAAGTCATTAAGTTAGAAGTGAATGCTGGCCTTTCATAAAAGGTTAAACTTTGTAATTAAGATATGTGTGGATACTAATAATTTAATAAGACAGATGAAACATCACAGGGCCAGGAGGGACATCACATAACCAAATCATATGCAAATGTGGTATTCTGTGGGGTAGGGAGGACCTTTAGAAACAGAAATCTCATGAACCACAAGCAAATGATTCATCCACTCATCCAACATCATTTGTGTACTGACTTCATGCCAGACACTATGCTGGGCTAGGTTCTGGAAATATAAAATATTAAATGTAGCCCAAAGGAGGACAAGCCTGCTGGCTCTTGAACTGTTACTGAGGATTAAATAGAGGTGATACGGGACGATCAATTTCCTCTCTCCCTCTAGTAGATTTCCAGTAAGTTGCCCTCTACCTACCTCTGTTTCCAGGAGGATTAAACTTCTGAGAATCGAGAATCAGCAAACACTCAAAGCCTCTTTAAGGGAAAGGCCGTTTAACTGTAGTGTTTTAAGTGGAATGACACAGGCTGGAAAGAGAAAGTGGGAAGGTCTGTTTGCCTTCAGTCCCGCCTTCAAAGGCGGGCCTTAAGAGTCTGAGGGGAGAAGGCAGGTCTGCTGGAAGTGGAGTTTCTCAACTTCCTGGACCCAGGTGTTACCCAAATCCAGCTCACCCCTGCCCTGCAGAATCCAGGAAGGCTTTGGGTTGAAGGCTTCCCACTCCAGAAATGTTATAGGAGCAGCTGTTCGGGGAGATGACCACCTTGATATAACTAGATCTCCCTGAGAATGCTCAATTAGAGCTCAGATCATGACTTTTTGGTATCTTCTTGAGGCTACCGTGCACTTTACCCACTCCGAAGCTGCTTTTTTCAGAGGGGAACTTTTGCATTCCCTTCACAGACCTCTCATACTTAAGCTTCTGTCCTTTTATTATGTCCTGGTAGGAAATCCTATAGCCTCAGCCGTAAGTAGATGACCTGTAACTGATTTAGATCTGTGCTCTGCCCAGATGCCTTCCCATTGAGGAAGAGGAATTCCAAGGTGGCAACAGGATTTCGTAGAAAATGCCCTGGGCTGGGAGTCAGAAGTCAGGCTGTCTCCTGTAAAATGCAAGCCATGTACCTTGAGCAAGTCACTTCCTGTCTCTCAGCCTCAGGTTCCGCATAGGCAAGGCAAACAGGCTCTGTACATTCCCTTCCAGAAAGGAAATATTTCTACTCCCAGGCAACAAGTAAGTCCAACTGTGCATTTTTCCATGTCCCTCTCTTCCCTCAAACAGTTGGACATTGGAAGCAGCATATAAAATTCAATGAGGTTAAAGCAAGTGCCTGCAGTTCCAGCTATTTGGGAGGCTGAGGCAACAGGATGGATTGCTTGAGCCCAGCAGTTTGAGGCCAGTCTGGGCAACATAGTGAGACACTTGTCTCTAAAAAAAGAAAACTCCAGAGAGGTTAACAAATTTCTTGCAGGCATAAAGCCAAGAGAAACTGAAAGAATAGAAAATCAACAATTCTTAAAATGACCTCCTTCTGAAAAGCCCTCATTTTAACAGAGTTTTCTTTAGAGTTTGAAGTTTATGAGAAATTACTTTCTTCCGCATACTTTTTCCTGTATTCCATGTTTTCCAAAATGGTCATGAAGTTTTTTTACCTGTTGGAAAAGCCTAATTGTAAGGGTCTTGACTGGTTACCTTCTCCCTCATCTTAGACTGTCGGCTTGTGTTAGATCTAGATCTATGATCCAGCTTCCCTGTCAGGACGTGACTTGAAATTTCTTCATGGCCTTCATTTCTTCCAAATGGTAAAATTTCCAGCAAGTTGCCTTGAAATTTGGAAAAGCACGAAAAGTAGACACCAGTCCATGGGAATTTTGGCGGCAAGGTAAATAAAATGTTCCATACAATGATTCTATAAAGTTTCCCAAGAAAGGAATGAAATCATCTAATATTCATGGTTTAAAGGAAAAACGTTAGAACAACTAAATTTAACAGAGTTTCATTGAACAAAAAGTGACTTCAAATCAGTCAGCACTCCCAGAACCAGAAGAGGTTCAGAATGACTCCAGTGCTGCTGTGTGGTTTAAGAGGATTTATACAGAAAACAGAAGTGAGATACAGAAATAGCTGTACTGATGTTTCCTTATTTGAGCAACTGGCTGCCTATAATTGGCCAACACTGTCTGATTGGTACAAGAATAGGTTACAGCCTGTTCACACATCACCTTGTATGTTACAGTTCTGCATGTATGGAGCAACCTTTTGGCTGAACTTCAAAAGGGGAGGAGGCAGTTTTAGGCTAAACATGATTTAGTACGTTTGTATGCATCAGTGTTTTACCAATGCAGGGTTTGGAGACGGAGGTAGGGGAGGAGGGATAGATGTCCTGGGGATCAGGATTGGGTTTACTTATCGGGTAAGAGCCAGTTAAGTCAACTCACAGAAAGAGCTGATTTTTCCTTGGTGATTACCTAATTATTTTGCTATTTCATCCTGCCCATTTAAGTAATCGCAGTCCTACCCAGCTTCTTCTTGTTCCATTCTTTCCTCTAAATAGACTTATCCTTTCTTCTGCTGTCCACCCAATCTGTTTTCTTCAGTTAATTAAATTCCAAGCCCGCTATCGAGAAAACTGGCTACACACAAAGAGCAAGAAAAATGGCTAACATACATTTTTAAAAATCACCCTCAATGAATTCTAAATAAAAATGGTAATGCATCTCTCTCTCTCTCTTTTTTTTTTTTTGCAGTTTTTTTTTGGCAGGGGCTGGGTTTGAACCCACCGCCTCCAGCATATGGGGCCGGTGCCCTACTCCATTGAGCCACAGGCACTGCCCATTTTTTTTAATTTAATGCAAGTAGTTTTCACAAAGAGATGTATCAGAATATCTACTGTTGGCAGAAGTGTGATTGTATACTGGTGAACTGATGGAAAATTAGAACTTATTTCGTAAACAATTTTGCAACATGTATCAAGAACTTTAAATGTGGCTATCTTTCAATTGGTAAGTTCTAATTCCAAAGGCAGTAATACTAAAATGTGGCAAAGCTTTCTGTGAAAAGACATTACTTACTTTTGATGTTATTTAGCATTAAAAACTGGGAACCAACGCTCAATGTTTGAGGAATTGGTAAGCAAATTATGGTACATCCATACTATGAAAAAATGTAATTAGTTCATGTTTTTAATCACATGGTGGAATTATTATGATGTAGTATTAAGTAAAAGAAAGATACAAAAGTACATCATCGCTACAGCCTAACTTTGTTAAGCAATGCACAGAGAAGGAGGTAAATAATGCAAATATTTTAACAGTAATTAATTCTCAGTTTAAGCAGTGTGCAGTTTATACTGGTCTTATTTATACTTTTCTGCATTTCCAAGATTTTCTGCAATGAGACTAAATTTTATAAGAAAAAAATGTTTTTAGATTTTTCTTCCCACAAATAACTAGAACAGTGTTTTTAAATTTTGCATGAAGGGTGAATTCCTGAAGATGAGCAGAAGCCTATCCTACAGAGGGTTTCCATTCACCAATCAAAATGAAGCTGCCAAGTGTTTCATTCACCAATCAAAATGAAGCTGCCAAGTGTTACAGTCACCAATCAAAATGAAGCTGCCAAGTGGCCATGGCCCAAAGACAGTGGACAGGTTATCTGATTGATTGTTCTTAATTCTGGAAATGCTCAATGACTTTTTTTTTAATGTAAATTTTCTTTTTCAAATTTTAGGTTAAGGTGAGGGTACAAGCAACTAGGTTACAATATATTTGCATGTGTTAGGTAGAGTACCTGTTGTAATTATGTCCTGCACCCAAAAGGTATGCCTGCCTGACAACTTTTTGAATGTGTTTTACTTGAAGACATTTGCATTTTTTCAAATTATTATTATAAGATTCTATGGACACTCTCAGATCTCAAACTTTTCAAACTCTAATCATTCAAATTCACAGAAAATGAAACCACAATGAATAGTTCATACTGAAGAGAACTTATTTCTAAATAACATACTATCATTGCTTAAAAAATGTTTTTTGGGGTATCATATCAAAGATTTGTGATATACAATGTCAGCAGAAATTTAATACACACATTCCATAGGCAAACAGTATATTTAGTGATACATAAGAAGTATAACTTATATTAATTCATTGAAACAGACATGAAAGATAGTCCACAGGATGTTCATAAAGTCTAGAAACAGGTAAATAATGCAGCCGAGGACTTTAAAAAAATTTTTTTAAATTTTAGTTGTTTATTTGTTTTTTTCAGAGTCTTACTATGTTGCCCTTGGTAGAGTGCTGTGGCATCACAGCTCACAGCAGCCTCAAACTCTTGGGCTTAAGAGTCCCAAGTAGCTGGGACTACAGGCGCCCGCCACAATGCCTGGCTATTTTTTGGTTGCAGTTGTTATTGTTTGAAGCAGGCCCAGGCCGGCTTCAAACCCAACAGTCCCAGTGTATGTGGCCGGAGCCCTAACTGCTGAGCTATGGGCAACGTGCCAGTCAAGGACATTTTTAATGTTTAAAACACACACACATTCACACTCCAGATTTTACATAGAATTGAACTTAAGTTTCACATACCTGGAATCCTATTGAGTGTCACCCAGAAATGCTCATCAGGAGAGTAGGTATCTTTTGACCACTCAAGTAAATCAATGGCCCTCTGGTCTTGAAGAACAAAATTAGCAAATTCCCTTGCAAGGGCAACATAGGCAGAGCCAAAATAAATGGTCAGACTGTGAGGAGGAGGCGTTTTTCTCATCCAAGTCCACAGCATGAAGGAAAAAAAATGGTATTTCTGCTCCAAGTGCACGTATTTTGTCCTCCTCATAATAGAAGGAGGGGGCAGCCCCCCAGGTGTGATAGTTTTCCCTTTTAATCCTTTCAGATACAGAACTATTTCCCTGTTGGTTTTCAGGGGGAAATCTTGCCCGCAGGTGTTGATGGCATACTTCCAGGGAACTTCGGAGGTGACAAGGTCTTGTAGGCAGTTCAGGTCAGCCTGGAGCCTGGAGATTCCTGCGTAGACCACAGACTCCCTCTTAGAAGCCTCAAAGGCATTTGGGAAGCAGCTCAGTAGTTTTCCGACAGCATCTGTGAAAGCAGTTGAGGCTTTCTTATCCACATGAACACAGTAGAGGTTCTGGGGAGTGTAAATGGCCCGGAAGAGCCTTTCAAATGTATCAAAGTCCTTGTGGATGGCCATGACATATGCCAGAGGGAACTCAGCTTCATCTTTGGACAAAGGTTCCATTATGTAGTGATTCTGGATCAAGTATTGTTGGCAAGCTACATTTCTCAGCAGTGTCACTGGTATATTTTCATCCAAGAAAATTTCCTTTCCTGTCACAACCATGTCACAAACTTCTGCAAGGTCTGAAGAGTCTGAGATCATCCCCACTCGCAGGTAGTTTTTCGGGACTAAATTGTTTGTATACAGGAACAAAAGAGTTATGACTATGGCCATAAGTCCCACGACAAACGCAAACACCTTCAGCTTCATTTTTCCTATGAATTCTTCTTAATTTGTCACTTGCCTGCTCAGACCATCGAGAAATCTGCTCGAACTTCTTATTTTCAATAAGGAATAGTTACCAAATACTTAAGGGAAGGGGGGTGAACTACTAAAAATGAACTACTAGTGCATTTTTTTCTTACATGGAAAGAATTGAGTGGATCTCCCAACATGAATCAGTGGGGCCAACTGATCGCCAATCAAGAGCTGGGCGTGTTCAGGCATCTCTGTCTACGGCGACCTCAAGTTGGAACTCTGCCAAATCAGCCATGGCTGCCAACTCTCTGTGGTCCTCCCAGGCGGGTTCAGGGCAGAATGTGTGTCAGTCTTTCAGCTTTTCCCCCCAGGGAGGGCCATCATCACCATCACTGATGTCATCTTTGAGTACAAGGGACACTATATTTCTTCAGCTTCAGGCAGTCATAGTTGTCCTGGGGTAGGTCACCATTTCTACTGACCGTACCCAGAATTGCTCAATACCAGGGTCTCTGTACCTAAAGATAAAGATCAAGAATTCATAGAATTTCAGGGCTGGAAGGGATTGTGCATATTATTCACACAAAGTCATTCAATTCGCAAAAGGAGAACACAGAAAATAAACCATAACTATTAGCAATATCGTGCAACACTTTTGTCCTCGTCTTCTTGTGAAGACGTCTCCTTGTGAAGTAAGCTTTAACATTACATGCATTTTGCACAGGAGGAAATGAAGCCCACTAATACACTAATTTCCCAGATAACCACTAATGAGTAAATGGTAGCATGGGGTCTCAAACCTAAGTCTTCAGACTCCACGGTGTTCCACCTGCCATGTTTTCTCCCCTTACTTTTCCTTTTTTATTTATTTTTTTGAGACAGAGCTTCACTTTGTCCCCTTGGTAGAGTGCCATGGTGTCACAGTTCACAGCAACTTCACACTCTTGGGCTTAAGCAGTTCACTTGCCTCAGCCTCCCAAGTAGCTGACACAATGCCTCTCTCTCTCTCTTTTTTTTTTTTAAACTCAGGGGAACAGGTTCTCCTGCCATAGGGGCCCAAAGGTCCTCGCCAGTGGTGGCTTGGCGGGGACTAGACCTACTCCTCGGACCTTGCTCCGTCTCTGCCTCCCCTCGCTCTCTGCTCCCAGGGCCGGGCTAACGCGGCTGCCACAGACCAAGAGGTTTGCCCTGCTATTTTTTAGAGATGGAGTCTTGCCCTTGCTCAGGCTGGTCTTGAACTTGTGAGCTTAGGCAGTCCACCCGCCTTGGCCTCTCAAGTGCTGCGTCA
>CAUYON010093414.1:0-12910 GCA_963573935.1 Arctocebus calabarensis
TTTTTAATATTTTCCTGTAAATATTTTGTAATATTTTACTTGTAGTGAAATGAATCACAATGTCATTTCCTAATACAAAGCAGGATATGTGGGAAGAAAATGTACAATTCTTTGATTAAAATTATTTCCCACTCACCTAAAAAAGAAAAAAAAAGAAACACTTTGTTCTCATGACTTCAGATATTATGTGTTTCTGTTCTTCGTTCTAGGTCATAGGCTACTCACTCATAGTACCTCTTGTTGCATTCTAAGATTCAAAGATGATGGGCTGTCATTCTCTACACAGTAGCCAGAGTGATCTTCTTTAAACATTTGTTTGATTATATTTTCTCCTTAAAATTTCCAACAATTTTACAATGGGGAAAAATAGGCTTTTCAACAAATGGTGCTGTAACAACTGGTATCCCCATGTAAAAGAATGACATTGGGACCCTACCTCATTTCATATATAAAAATTAACCACCTGTGGTTCAGTGAGTAGGGCACCGGCACCATATGCCAGCGGTGATGGGTTCAAACCAGCCCCAGCCAAAAACTGCAAAAAAAACAAACAAAAATTAAGTCAAAACAGATCTAAGACCTAAATATAAGAGCTAAAACTATAAAATTTCTTGTTAAGAAAATATAGGGGAGGCTCGGCGCCTGTGGCTCAGCGAGCTAAGGCACCGGCCACGTACACCTGAGCAGGCGGGTTCGAATCCAGCCCAAGCCCGCCAAACAACAATGACGGCTGCAACCAAAAAATGGCTGGGCGTTGTGGTGGGCGCCTGTGGTCCCAGCTACTTGGGAGGCGAAGGCAAGAGACTCGCTTGAGCCCAGGAATTGGAGGTTGCTGTGAGCTGTGATGCCAGAGCACTCTATCCAGGGTGACAGCTTGAGGCTCTGTCTCAAAAAAAAAAAAAAAAGAAAAAGAAAATATAGGGGAACGCCTTCAAGGCCTTCAATTTAACAAGTGTCCAATTTAACATGTCACCAAACCACAAGAAATAAAAGAAAAAATAGGTAAACTGGACTTGGCTGGGAGCAGTGGCTCACCTCTGTAATACTAGCACTCTGGCAAGTCAAGGTGCCAGAGTGCTAGTGAATCACTTGTGCTTAGGACTTTGAGACTAGCCTGACCAAGAGTGAGACCCTGTCTTTACTAAAATTAGAAAACTCTACCCAGGCATTGTGGTGTATGCCTTAGTCCCAACTACTCAAGAGGCGGAGGTAAGGGGATCACTTGAGCCCAATAGTTTGAGGTTGCTGTGAGTTATAACACCATGGCACTCTACCCAAGGCCACAGGGTGAGACTCTGTCTCAAAAAAAAAAAAAAAAAATTAAAAACTTATATTTCAATTGATACTCAAGAAGGTAAGGAGACACCCACAAGATGGAAGAACTATTTGCAAATCATGTATTTGATAAGGGACCTGCGTATATAGAATATAGAAACAACCCTTACAACTCAACAATAAGACAAATGACCAAACTTTAAAATAAGCAAAGAATCTGAATAAATGGTCAATAAGCACATAACAAAACAGTTCAACATAATTAGTAATTAATGAAATGCAAATCACCCACCCCCAGGTAACATGGTTATAATCAAAAAGACAGTAATACATGTTGGACATCCTCACATGCCCAGGTGAGGATATTGAGAAATTGGAACCCTCACAAAATGTTGGTGACAATGTAATATGATACAGTCATTTTGGAAACAGGTCTGGTAGTTTTTCAAAATGTTAAACACAATCCAGCAATTCTACTTCTGGGAAAATAAACAAAAGAAATGAAAACATGTCCACACAAAAATTTAAACACAAATGTTCACAGCAACATTATTTACAAGAGCCAAAAGGTGGAAACAACCCAAATATTCATCAACTGGTGAACAGATAAATAAATTGTAGTATAGCCATACAGTGGAAAATTATTCACCTGTAAAAAGAAATGAAATATTGATACATGTATAACAGGATAAACCTGATAACATTATGCTAAGTGAAAGAAACTAGTCATAAATGCCATATATATGATTCCATATATATGGAATGTCCAGAATAGGAAAAACTATACAGATAGAAATTAGATTAGTGGTCAGGGAGTTAGGGAGTAAAGGATATGGGATTTCTTTTTAGGGAAGGTAAAAATGTTCTACAATTGTGATGATTGTACAACCTTGCGAAAATACCGAAAATCATTCAACACTACACTTTAAATGAGTAGATTATGCAATATGTGAATTATATTCCCAGTAAAGCTATTACAAAATAAAACGTGATGAGACTTTTAAAAAAAAAACTCCCCAAAACAACTCATTATAACGAGAATCCATTCCAAACTCTTTATCCTGAGGTTTACAAAGCCTTACAGTATTTATATTTTTTCCAGCACCCATCATTTTGAGGCACTCTTTCCCCTAACCACTAACAGCCACATTTTTTTTATGTTCCTAAGTTTATATACGCTTATTCCACTACCTGTACACAATTGGCTCCTAATATTTTTTCATTATTATCAGTGAGCTTAACATAAATCTGCCATCTAGCCATCAATTTGAATATTTAATGAATATCTACTATGTCCTAGGCATTATGCAAGAACACAGAACATGGGTTTGAAGTCAAACTCAAGTTTATCCTTGGGTTCTACCTCTTCTAGCTGGTTGACCTTGGAGGTACCTTAACCTCCTTGAACCTTAGTTTTTTCATTTATAAACTAGAAGGGTTAACTAACAAGGAGGGGGAATATTTTCCATAAAATATGCAAAGATGCAGTAATGTCACTATATGAAACCCAAAATTTAATTCTATGTTTTTTTCACTTTATCACCCTCAGCAGAGTGCAGTGGCATCACATCTCACAGCAACCTCCAACTCCTGGGCTTAGGTGATTCTCTTGCCTCAGCCTCCTGAGTAGCTGGGACTACAGGCGCCCACCACAATGCCTGGTTATTTTTTTGTTGCAGTTCGGCCGACACCATACCCACTAGCCACAGGCACCTCCCTGTTTTTAAGATGTTCTAATGATGCTCTAAGATAGTCAAAACCATCTTTGTAGATTTGTAGATACTCTATGGTATTAAGAGCTCTCTCAAGTTATTTTACTTATTCATTTTTTAAGAGACAGTCTCTTTCTGTCACCTAGGCTAGCGTGCAGTGACATGATCATAGCTCAAAAGTCTCAAATTCCTGGGTTCAAGTGATCCTCCTGTGTCAGCCTCTCAAAGTGCTGGTATTACAGGCATGAGTCACTGCATCTGGCCTTACGTTAATATTTATCTGTGCTTAAGCAGTACTTATTAAACTGTTTTACAAGGAAAAACCTAGCTTTGCCCATAGCCTATTTCTGTAATGGAAAATAAAATGGTTTTTCATTTAGTTAAAAGATTTGGTTGAACATATCAATTTTCTTAAGAAAAATATCAGCCCTATCACTTGTTCATTTCATCTCAAAGTACATGGATCCGCCCTTTAAAACAAGGGGGAAAATCCCATTTTCTCATTCTACAAGTATTTATTGAACAAATACTATTACGTTACATACTATTTTAGGAACTAAAGGTAAAGCTACAAGCAAACAAAAATGCCTGCCTTAACAAAGTTTACTTATTTATTTGTCATCTAAGGATAGAAGACAAATAAATAAAACATAGAATGTCAGAGGTAAGTGCCAAGGAGACAAAAAATAAAACAAGAAAAGAAATTATCTTCTCTAAGAAAATACCAAATGGTTGAGTACTGCTAGTGGTATGGCAGTGCCTGAAGGCTCTAGGGTCCCTGGAATGGAGGCTTTAGCAGCAGCAACTGGGCTGGGTTGCAGCCATGGCTTAAAAACTCAGGAAGGCAATGAAGACAAAGAGTCGCTCCCTGTCACAAAGCTATGACACCTGGTTAAAGACAGGAAGATCTCATTCTTCTCCCTGCCCATCAAGAAACCTAAGACTGGGTGGTGTCCATAGTTCAGTGGGTAGGGCACCGGCCACATACATCTAGGCTGGCGGGTTTGAACCCAGATTGGGCGAGCTAAACAACAATGACCAAAAAAAAAAGTCAGGCGTTGTGGCAGGCGCCTGTAGTCCCAGCTACTTGGGAGGCAGAGGCAAGAGACTCGCTCAAGCCCAGGAACTGGAGGTTGCTGTAAGCTGTGATGCCACAGCACTCTACCCAGGGCAACAACTTGACACTCTATCTCAAAAAAAAAAAGAAAAAAGACCTGGACTTCATTCAATAGCCAGGCATTGTG
This sequence comes from Arctocebus calabarensis, assembly GCA_963573935.1. Taxonomy (NCBI): domain Eukaryota; kingdom Metazoa; phylum Chordata; class Mammalia; order Primates; family Lorisidae; genus Arctocebus; species Arctocebus calabarensis. The sequence goes on from CAUYON010093414.1 coordinate 4,232, forward strand.
GCAGGTGCCTGTTACTCCCAGCTACTTGGGAAGCTGAGGCAAGAGAATCACTTAAGCCCAAGAGTGTGAGGTTGCTGTGTGCTGTGACGACACAGCACTCTACTGAGGGCAAAACTGTGAGACTCTTGTCTCCAAAGAAAAAATAAAAATAAAAAAAGTCCTGGGCTTCAGAGAGTGCCTTTATAGGAGGCAAAAGAAACTTCCCTTTCAATTTTGTCATAATTAATAAGCATTGAGAAGATCTTCCACAAAACTCCACCATAAGTGCTACTTCCAACAATTGCTATTATGCTACCTTCTTCCCCATTCATTTACATTATACAATTAGCAACTTATAGACACACTTCTATGTCAAATCTATGACTAATTCTCCACCAAAAAAGAACATATTACAGCCAGGCATTGTGGCAGGCGCCTGTAGTCCCAGCTACTCGGGAGGCTGAGACAAGAGAATCGCCTAAGCCCAGGAGCTGGAGGCTGCTGTGAGCTGTGACTCCACAGTATTCTACCAAGGGTGATAAAGTGAGACTCTGTCTCTACAAAACAAAAACAAAAACAAAAAAGAACATATTGCAGAAGTTACTTATCTAAATCTATATAAATAGCACCTTGATAAGGGGTTTAATATTATAATGTCATTAGTTACGAAACACCAACATAAAAGATACTGAAATATTAACAGCCCTCTGAAGCAAAGATAATCACTATGTTCAGAATAAACCTGTTTTGACCCTTGACAGTCTACTCACTCCTGTTCTTTTTGTCTCCATCTTCAATAATCTTTTATACTCAATTATTTTCCCTCTTTTTATATAATCTGTCCATGAATTTTTAAAGCATTCTATATCCCGTTTTCATTTATATATTTTATATAGTTATACTTTTAAACATGATTTTAAAAGTCCACACACATCCACCCCACAAAATGACCTGGCTTCTTGATCTCAAATTATCCTTTTCCTGGGTCCTGTCTGTGTTCTCATTATATGTGTACAAGCCACTAACAAATGTTTTAGATAATCAATAATATTTCAAACCAGGAAACAGCGTCCTTGATTCTAGGCTAACTGAGGACCCTTTGCCCTGGGCTAAAAATAACCATAGCTATTTATTCACTGATCAAATTATTTTTAGGTTGCAGGCTCACACACCCAAAGTCTAATCCAATGTGGCAGGTTGAATCCAAAATGCAAAAGATGTTAAATATCCGAAGCACAATTAAATGCTGTACATGTTCATAATATCTTCTTATGCCACCATAAAAGAAAGCCTCTTTTCTTCCTTTCCCTCCCCTTCCTCTCTTCTCTCTGTTTTTAAAGATAGGGTCTTGCTCTGTTGCCTGGACTAGAGTGCAATGGTGTCATCACAGCTAACCACAACCTCAAACTCCTGGGCTCAAGTGATTCTCTTCCAGAGTGCTGAGATTACAGGTGTATGCCACCATATCTGGCCTTTAAGCCTGTCTGCAAAACCACTGTTTTCCTCTCCTATTAAAAATTTTTCTTCCCAGTTTATTTAGTATGATCAAGTTTCTGAAATTATAACCTAATAGCAACAGAATTTTCCTTACATAAAATAATACATATCTAAGAAACACTGTGAAATCCTATGTTTCCCACTGGCATATCACAAAAGGAATGGCATGTTCCCAAGAAATGAAACAATTTATTTCCTTAATATTTGGTACCACACTCAGGGTTAGGGAAGCTGTGTACTCTGGCTACTGTTACAACAGTTATTTTTGGTGTGGGCTCTAGACAACACTGGAATAGATCAGAGGCAACATCAATCTGCTCTTCAGAGCAACCCCCAATTTCATCTGTTTTGTTTCCATAATGAAATTATTCCTCACTTTATAAATGTCAAATTTTACCTACTGAGTTTTATTTTAAAAAGACCTGAATTTCCTCATAGATATGTAATTTCTCTATACCCAAAATACTGAAAGTTTAAATTATCTACATCCAAAAAAACTTTTTCAGAGAGGGAAGGAGCGAGGGGGGTGGGGTCTTGGTGTGTGCCACATCTTTTGGGGGCAAAACACGATTGTAAGAGGGACTTTACCCAACAAATGCAACCAGTGTAACATGGTTTCATGTACCCTCAATGAATCCCCAATTTAAAAAAAAAAAAACTTTTTCAAAAGTGAAAAGCTAGGCTTGGTGCCTGTAGCTCAATGGTTAGGGCACCAGCCACATACACCAGGGCTGGTGGGTTTGAGCCTGGCCTAGGCCTGCTAAACAACAATGACAACTACAACAAAAAATAGCCAGGCACTGAGGCAAGCGCCTGTAATCCCAGCCACTTGGGAGACTGAGGCAAGAGAATTGCATAAGTCCAAGAGTTTGAGGTTGCTGTGACTATAGAAAAAAAAAAAAAAAAGCTGGGCTGGGCACCTATAGCTCAGTGGTTAGAGCGCCAGCCCCATGCACTGGGAGTGGCAGATTCGAATCTGGCCAGGGCCTGCTAAACAAAACAAACAAAAAAAGTAAAAAGCCTGATACCTGCCCTCTCAGAGCTTACAGCAATGGGAAAAGGAACGAATAAGCAAATTAATATAATCATGAAATGTGATAAATGCTAGCAAGGTAAACAGTGAAGTGATGGACAATGGAATAAGGAAGAGAGGGAAGAAGTAGTCTTAATAGAATGATGAGGGAGGTCCTCTCTACAAAGGTGAGGTCTAAGGTGAAGGTCAAGTATGAATAGTAATCAACCAATTATTCAGTCAATAAAGATCTTCTGAGCATCTAACTGCCAGAAATTGGTGATGGGAATATAAGCATAGATCAGACAGATGGGACCCCTACTCTGAAAAACCATACATTTAGCAGGATAACAATAGTGAACATAGTATTTTTTAAAACATGTTAAGTACAGATACTAAAAAGTATGACAAAGATAAACTAGGAACAATTTGATAGTACCTAGAAAGACTGGGCTGCTTTAGCCAGTTACTAGGCCACTCAAAGAACACTGAATTGGGATCTGAATAAGAGAAGGCAGCAGGACAAAGATCTGATGAGAAGCATTCCAAGCAGAAAGAACAATCAAAGTACAAAGGCCTTGCGATGGAGAACATGCTTGGTATGTTAAAGGGAAGAAAAAAAATGACATAGTGGCTGGAGCAAAGCAAGCGAGAGATAAGGGACAGTAGCCAGAACCTGGAGTTTTCAAATTTAATTTCTGTTGAAATGGGAAGTCTCTGAAATAAAGGGTACTTTTCAAGCCCAGTGTGATGGGGGGGGGGGGGTGCAGTAAAAATTGGGGGAGGATGTCTACAGGGCATGTATAAAGGCCCTAAGTTAGAAAAGAATTTGCCATGTTTATGGACTTGAAAAAAAACTATACACGAGAGACGGAGAGTTAATAGTACCAAATGAGATCAGAAAGGTCCACAACGGCCCACCTATGTAAAATGCAGTAAGGAATTTGGATTTACAGTTTAGATCTTCATTTGAAAAGCAATGGAGGGCGGCGCCTGTGGCTCATTGAGTAGGGCGCCAGCCCCATATACAAAAGTGGCGGGTTCAAACCCGGTCTCGGCCGAACTACAAAAACAGAAAAATAGCCGGGCATTGTGGCAGGCACCTGTAGTCCCAGCTACTTGGGAGGCTGAAGCAAGAGAATCGCCTAAGCCCAGGAGTTGGAGGTTGCTGTGCACCAAAGGCGATAAAAGTGAGACTCTGTCTCTACCAAAAAAAAAAAAGAAAAAAAAAGAAAAAAAAGCAATGGAAAGTCAAAGAGACTATAAAGATGGTAAGGAATGATAATCATGACTAGATTTATATTTGTAAGAGGTTACTTTAGCTAATAATTTAGAAAAAGTACTAGAAGAAGGTCAAAGGGGAAGTAAGGACCTATTAGGATCTTAGGAGACTACTGTTACAGGACAGGCCCAATGCTTGTAATCCTGGCATTCTAGGAGGCTGAGGTGGGAGGATTACTTAAAGCTAGGAATTGAGATCAGACTGGGCAACAAATAAGATTCCATCTTTACAAAAATTTTAAAAATTAGGTAAGTGTGGTAGTGAGTGTCTATCGTCCCAGCTACTCAGGGCATCTCATCTGGTACTATTCTCTCTCTGGTGCATAGTTTTCTTTCATGTCCATAAACATGGCAAATCCTGGTACTCTGGGAGGTTGAGGCAGGAGGATCACTTAAGACCAGAAGTTCCAAACTGCAGTGAGCTATGATGACCACACCGCACTATAACCTAGACAACAGAGGAAGACTGTGCCTCAAAAAACAAAATCAAAAACATCTAAAGCTTTAGCACAGACTGAAAACAGTTTCTAAGACTAATATCGAATTACAGAAGAGAAATTTTCATGCTATCACAAGTATCTGGATATATTTATTTGAACGAGAAAGATAGAAAAATCACTGTGCTTTTTGGTAGTCACTAGAGGCAAAGCATTAAAATTAAGCATTAAAATTTTGTTTTGTTTTGTTTTTTAAGTTGGGATCTTCCTGTCACCCAGGCTGGAGTGCAGTGGGAGGATAAAGTTTTGAATTTCAGTGTATCATAGTAAGTAATAGGCTTTTGCATAGTAAAAGCCTTCTTCAGCCGGGCGCTGTGGTGGGCACCTATAGTCCCAGCTACCTGGGAGGCTGAGGCAAGAGAACTGCTTAAGCCCAAGAGCTGGAGGTTGCTGAGAGCTGTGTGATGCCACGGCACTCTACCCAGGGCGATAAAGTGAGACTCTGTCTCTACAAAAAAAAAAAAGCCTTCTTAAATTACTATGGATAGCTCAGATCTCTTAATTAATGGGATGATACACATCATACTCATTACATGCCTTTTTTCTCCCTGGAATGTTAGCATGTAGAAGTGTTTAACCTCAGAGCAGTTCTATTGAAAATGTCTAAAAATTAAACAACTCTAAATCAGAAATATTACCATGTCTGTGCTATGCTTGAGTTTCATAATAGGTACAGCAGAAATCTTTTATAGATTAACCTTTAAGCCTATACTAGAGGACCTACTATTCCAAAAGAGTATCTTTTAAGGAAAGCTCTCTTTTTAAAAACTATGTTAATTGTTTGTTACTGTTTACATCTAAAAGCTATGTAAAAGATAAGCGGGGAAAAAAATACATAAATCCACAAAGTCAGGAAGAGAAAAGAAAAGTTTATCGAAAAGAGAGAATAGATGGAATAACAGGACAAATGTAGCAGCGTAAAGGTTTGAGGTATTACATAAAGCAAAATATATCTTTTTCTTTTTTTTGGAGACAGAGCCTCAAGCTGTCACCCTGGATAGAGTGCGGTGACATCACAGCTCACAGCAACCTCCAATTCCTGGGCTCAAGCGAGCCTCCTGCCTCCGCCTCCCAAGTAGCAGGGACTATAGGCGCCCGCCACAACGCCCGGCCATTTTTTGGTTGCAGCCATCATTGTTGTTTGGCGGGCCCGGGCTGGATTCAAACCTGCCAGCTCAGGTGTACGTGGCTGGCGCCTTCGCCCATTGAGCCACAGGCGCCAAGCTGCAAAATATATCTTTAAAACTTATTTGTTTTGTGTACTTTGTTTCTGTTATACGTGCATTCACATACACATGTATATGTATACAAAGCCACAGTGTAGTATCTCTTTACTTTCAAAAAAGTTTGAAAATTATTGGCATATAATATACACACACAGAAGGAGATAGATACAGTTGAAAATAGAGCCAATCAATGTGGCCGGGCTAAGAACACAGGCCACACAGCACAACTGTTGACTGGTAATCAATAATGAAAAATTATAATAACTGGAAAGAGCAGCAAAAGCATAATGCACTATTTATAGGAGGCAGAACGGTAATGAAAACCACTCTGGACTCTACATTCTGAGCATGCATGCATCCCAGTTCTGCCCTACAGGCTCTAAGATCTTGGTTAAAATATTTCAAAGTGCTTCTGTTTCATTATCTGTAAAGTAGACGTGATCCACGAGGAAAGAAGCATATGCCTATATAGACTTGTATCAGCTTTATGCTCACAAGATGTTATACATCTTAACAATAGACTGGTATTGGGCAATAAAACATAATGAAATTATTGATAATTTCCAAAATAATTATGCTGAGTGAAACAAAAAGTCCCTGACCTCCAAAAAAGCCTGTATAGAAAATACAAACTAGTCTATAACTACAGGCAACAGAATAGTGACTTCCTGTGTTATGAGGAAGCTTGAGGAAACAAAGTAAGGTCTGTGGTGGTAGTTTTACAGGTTTATGCTTAAGTCAAAACTTATCAAACTAGTTCGGCACTTGTGGCTCAACGGGCTAAGGCACCAGCCACGTACACCTGAGCTGGCAGGTTTGAATCCAGCCCGGGCCCGCCAAATAACAATGACGGCTGTAACCAAAAAATGGCCGGGTGTTGTGGTGGGTGCCTATAGTCACTGCTACTTGGGAGGCGGAGGCAAGAGAGTTGCCTGAGCCCAGGAACTGGAGGTTGCTGTGAGCTGTGATGCTACAGTACTCTATCCAGGGTGACAGCTTGAGGCTCTGTCTCAAAAAAAAAAAAGGACTTATCAAATTGTATACTGTATACTTTAAGTATGTGCAGTTTACTGTATGTCATTTATACCTCAAGAAAGATTTTTTTTAAAAAGGAATACCACCGGGCAGTGCTTGTGGCTCAAAGGAGTAGGACGCTGGCCCCATATACTGGAGGTGGTGGGTTCAAACCCAGCCTCGGCTAAAAACTGCAAAACAAACAAACAAAAAAGGAATACCATATATCTCATAGGGTCCTTGTTAGTAATTAATGGTTAATACACGTAAGCTCATAAAACATTTAATATTCATTGAAAAATCTTGCTACCGTAATCCTATTTTTTTTTTTTTTTGGTAGAGACAGAGTCTCACTTTATCACCCTCGGTAGAGTGCCGTGGCATCACACAGCTCACAGCAACCTCCAACTCCTGGGCTTAGGCAATTCTCTTGCTCAGCCTCCCAAGTAGCTGGGACTATAGGCGCCCGCCATAACGCCCGGCTACTTTTCTGTTTTGCAGTTCGGCCTAGGCTGGGTTTGAACCCGCCACCTTCGGTATATGGGGCTGGCGCCCTACTTGCTGAGCCACAGGCGCTGCCCCCTATTTATTTTTTTGTTGAGACAAAGTCTCACTTTGTCATCCTCAATAGAGTGCCATAGTGTCATAGCTCACAGCACCTCAAATTCTTGGGCTCAAGTGATTCTCCTGCCTCAGCCTCGCAAGTAGCTGTGACTACAGGCGCCTGCCACAATGCCCAACTATTTTTTAGAGAGGGGGGTCTCCCACTTGCTCAGGCTGGTCTTGAACCTGTGAGCTCAGGCAATCCACTCACTTCAGCCTCCCAGAGTGCTAGGATTACAGACGTGAGCCACTGTGCCCAACCTTGCTACTATAATTTTAAAGTCTATGATTCAGACTTGAATAAAAATTCCAAGTATTTTATTTTACTTCTGTGGGCAAAACCATATACAAACTGATGATAATAATAATAATAATGCCTATCTGGAGGCTGAGGCAGTAGGATGCCCACCGCCCAAGTCTGAGGTTGCAGTGAGCTCTGACGCCACTGCACTCTGCTCAGGGGCATATGGTGGGACTCTGTCTCAAAAAAAAGATAAAACACATTAAAGAAAATCAATATAAAAAAAAGAAAGAAAATCAATATTTTAGCAAAGCACTATGCTAAAAGCTTCGCATAGATTGTTTCATGTGATTCTTGTAACAATTCTTTGAGATAGACATTATCTCCATTTTACATCTGAGGATGTAAGAGCCTAACACTCTGTACGTAAGTTGCTGGAGTTCGTACAGTATGTAGAAAAAACTGAAGAGCCAGATCTTATGGACTCCAAATCCAGGGCAATAATTTTTTTATGTCACTAACAGGACAACTTATTTCAGAAATTGAAGTTCCAGTGGCACCTGTAGCTCAAGCAGCTAAGGTGCCAGCCACATACACCAGAGCTGGCAGGTTCAAATCCAGCCAGGGCCTGCCAAACAATGACAACTACAACCAAAAATAGCTGGGCGTGGTGGTGGGAGTCCCAGCTACTTGGGAGGCTAAGGCAAGAGAATTGTTTAAGCCCAGGAGTTTGAGGTTGCTGTGAGCTGTGATGCCACAGCACTCTACCCAGGGCAATAACTGGAGGCTCTGTCTCAGGTAAGCTATGGTATATGTATACAATGAAATATTACTCAGCCATCAAAAATAATGGAGACTTTGCAGCGTTTGTAGTAACTTGGATGGAGGTGGAACATATTTTTCTTAGTGAAACATCACAGGAATGGAGAAGCATGAATCCTATGTATTCAACTTTGATTTGAGGACAATTAATGACAATCAACGACACACTGGAGCATGGGGGAAGGAGAGAGCAGACAGAAAAGGAGGGAGGGGGTGAGGGAAAGAAAACCAAAATTAAAAAAAAAAAAAAAAAGAAAATAGTGACTAAGTTTCATATAATTTGGATTCAATTTTGACCAAAGTACATTACTTAAATATTAATTTCTTAATTCAACTTGTCAATATGTTGTTTAAGATATTGCATCCTCATCTGTAAGTGAAACATGTTTGTAATTTCTCTTTATAACAATATATTTTCTCTAATTTCAATAACAGGTGTATCCAGATCAAGTAGAATGATATTGAAATACTTCTTTTATTATTTATAAGATTTCTGGAATTGCTTGT
>CAUYON010093415.1:0-37076 GCA_963573935.1 Arctocebus calabarensis
TTTAGGATATTGCATCCTCATCTATAAGTGAAACATGTTTGTAATTTCTCTTTATAACAATATATTTTCTCCAATTTCAATATCAGGTGTATCCAGATCAAGTAGAATGATATTGAAATATTTCTTTTATTGTTTATAAGAGTTCTGGAATTGCTTGTTTTGTAACATCATTGTGGTCTATGAGTTTATGATAGTTTGAACTTTGTTATTTATTTCAATTCATTGCTTAATTACTGTTTTCCTATGAATGATTATACTGTGGTTAATATGTTAGCATAGCAGTATTCCCAGATAGTTTTTTGTTTGTTGGGAGGTTGAGCTTTGGGGGTTAGAGTTAATACTTTGCATGAAATATCTTATCTTATAACAGTGAAATTGTTTTCTCTTTTGTCTTGTGATTTTGTTTGAGGTGAAATTCAAGTTTTTGTGTGAGTAGTACTATTATACCTCTCTTTATTGTCCTGCTTGTACTGCATCACATCATACCTTTGTTTAATTCTTAATAAACTGTTCGCTTGTTAAAAATAAAATAAAATAAAATAAAATAAAATTATTTGTTTAAAAATTCTCAGTGCAAGTAATGGAAAAATGATTTATATGCATGGAACAATTTTTTTTTATCATAATGAAAAAGGTCACAGTCGGTGATATGTGTATTTGCAAATATGTGACCCTGCTTTTCAGGCAAACATCTCCCTGGTAGGGACCACCGGCCCTGAACGACTGATCCCTTGACACCTTTCCTTGGCTGAGAGGTGAGCATCAGGGTGGCCTCCAGGTTCTGGAAGATCAAAGTCTGCTTTTACAAACCCATAAGGAGAACTTGAGAAACATAAACAGATGCAACAGATGCAACAGATGAGAAATCTCCCCGGCTAGAATTGTGGCTTATGGATCGTCTGTCTTTTCCTGTGTTAGGGAAATAATGCTTCTGGGGATTTTCTGGTGTCATAGCAATACTCTGCAGGGACCATTTCTGTGCTTTCCCTAACTTTCTTTAAACAAAACAAAACAAAAATAAGAAGAAGATAAAGAAGCAGCCTTGGAATTGCTCAGAAAATTGCTAATTCGATGCAGATAAAGCGCAGATGAAACTCATTTTTAACCTGTACCTGCATCATATGGTGGAAAATAAAACTTGCTTTCAAGTTAAAATTGTATGAGTTAGACGTTCAAAGGAACCATTAATTAGCCATTTGTCCACTGTCAAAACTTACCCTTTGAGTTTAAATTTTTTTCTCCAAAAAGTGGGTCTAAAAAGAGCAACTTAATTTGAAAGACTATTTTGGGGTAGAAAAAGAGAATGAACACTGTTACATCTGCTAGCAGAGTGGCGAGTGCATGGGATCGTTTTAATACCTGGGACCTATTATTAAACTAATACAGGTTTATATATTTTGACAAAAAGACTCTTTTTGTTTGTTTGTTTTTTGCTCTTGGATGATGAGTACTAGTTAAAGAACAGTTTTATTAACTCTAAAATCCATCATTTTCCTTTAATGCCACTCTATAAAAAACAAATTAATTGAAAATATTTAACACTTCAAAATATCCAGAGAGTAATATAACTTTATTCTAGTTTCCCTGTTCACTTTGTTTTAACATAGAATTAGAGATTATTAATATTTGAATGCCAAAAACTTTTCTTTTGGCATGGTCTGAAAGATGCTTTATCATCTTTATAATTAATTTCCACGATTAAAGTTAAGTTAGATTCCTGAACACTTCAAAATATAAAAACACATCTCTATGTAAGTGAGGTGTAAGGAGGCAAACTGCTGTTGCCTCCTTTGATAAGAAGAAATTAACAGAATTTTAAGAATTTTTATTTATTGTTATTATTATTATTTTTTGAGACAGTCTCACTGTGTTGCCCTTGGTAGAGTCCTGTGGCATCACAGCTTACAGCAACCTCAACTCTTGGCTCTTGGGCTTAAGCAATTCTCTTGCCTCACCTTCCAGGCCCACCACTACACCCAGTTATTATTATTTTTTTTAATCATAGCTGTGCACATTAGTGCAATCAAGGGGTAGAATGTGCTGGCTTCATATACAAACTGAAATGTTTTCATCAAACTGTTTAACATACCCTTCATGGCATTTTCTTAGTTATTATATGAAGACATTTGTATTCTGCATTTAGTAAGTTTCGCCTGTATCCTTCTAAGATGCACCATAGGTGTGGCCCCACCAATTACCCTCCCTCCACCCCAACCTTCCCTTTCTCCTCCCTTCCCATATTCTTGTGCTATAGATAGGTTATAGCCTTCATATGAAACCTTTAAATTAGCTTCATAGTAGGGCTGAGTATATTGGGTACTTTTTCTTCCATTCTTGAGATACTTTGCTAAGAAGAATATGTTCCAGCTATTTTTTTGTTGCAGTTGTCATTGTTGGTTAGCTGGCCTGGGCCAGGTTCGAACCTACCAGCCTCAGTACATGTGGCCAGTGCCATAACCACTGTGCTAGGGGGGCTGAGCCAGAATTTTAAGAACGTTTAAGAGTCTGAAGTATTTGATCACTAAACTGCAAACTCAGTAATGGGTAGGCAAATGACATATAATAAAAATAGATATTAATAATAGTGAAACAACTTAATAGACGTCATTAATAATTAGTGTAATTAGGCAATTTTTTCTCATTTACAACATTTTTTTGTTTGCTAATTTTATGTTACCTGAGTGCCAGAAACTTGAATCATAGGGTCTGTTTGGGCTGAGAGTGGAGCCTTATTTATGTTTCCCAGTAATACTGAGCAAAATTCTTTTTAAATTAACTACATTGTATACCACCTTCAAAAGATTAAAAATAATATTTTAAACCAAAATACATGACATTTTTTGCCTCATTAAGTGAAGCAAACAAAAAATGACCAAATTATTCCTGAAAAGATATAGAGACGTAAGAAAGTTTACATTTCAGGGGCTCATCTGTAAAAATTACTAAAACAAAAATCTGTTGACTGAACCACACTCGGTATTCACTATTATGTTGCTCTTATAATTAGGAAAAATCTGGGCCTGTCTCTCTACTATCAAAACGAATTCTAATCGGGAAGAAAAGCCTTTGGATTATTAATGATTGATTATTTGTATTTCTATGTTTCATAAGCACAGCAACCTTCTATTATGAGGCATAACAGGTTTTAGCAGGAAAAGGATTAAAGGTTTTATTTTCCACAACTGAGGCACAAAACGAGTGAGATTTTTCAAGTTAACTTTCCTTTCACTTGGCTCAGGTGTCTGGGATCTATATTTATCTTGTGAGAGGCATGCATTGGAAGGGCTGGAGTCTCGGGATGTCAATCAACTTCAGATGTCAGGTGGGCCTTTCAGGGAGGTGAAGGGTTGAGACTCGTGCCTCATTTCTGAGGCCTCCGATGCTGTGCTGTGGAAATCACGTGTCTGCTTTCTGCGTCTCCTCCTACAAGTCTCTCTGAAGCCAGTCCCAAGGTTCTGCATCTGGGAAAGCAAACTCTTCCAGAGGTTGGTGAGCAGAATTCTTTGTGTCCGGGTGTATGACTATAAATGACTTTGGGGTTGATGTACTATCCAATAAATTGCTATCTAATAAATGACAATGATTTCTGAACTCTTTAGAAAAGCATTTACTACCTGGCACATGGATAATTTAGTCTGTGATATTTCTTTTAACGTATTTATAAATTTTCAAGTAGATGGTTAAAGAAATTTGTTATTAGCCCTTACATTTTATATTTTTATAAGTCTCCAAATTTATCCTATGAAATTTCCAATTGCACTTTTCATGACTTTTATATAGAAAGTATCAGAAAAGTTTAAACTTTTTAAACTTTTAAAAATGTATACTTTCAGTTGAAATTTGTATTCTTTTAGATTTTCATAGTTGATGTGGCATGTCCAGGACAGATTTCTTATTATATTCTCTTTATGTTTACCTTCATGCAGGCATTTTAGAATATTAATCTTTCCATACTCTAAAATCTGACCAATTCGAATTTTCTATTCTAACTTGGAAATGTATTGCTTTAAATGAGATCAGAAGTTGAATGACCTTTGCTCATGGGACTCTGAAAATGTGTCTGGCTTATTGTCACAACTGACAAACATATTTAAGAAATAGTCTCAAAGCCCATCTTCTTATTTTAACTCCTAGAAAGAAGAAAAGAAACATTTTTCCATACATAAAATGTGTTGATCATTAGTGATCATAGGCATTTTATTGATTGTGGACATCAGCTGTCTTATTGGTGGGTTAGGGAGAGATTTCGTTACATAGCAGAATTTTGTTATATGATATTCAAAATACGGCTATCTTGTGTAGCCAGGAAACACTGCAAAGAATAATGGAGTGATGACTTACAGAGAAAGTCAGCTTAATGGCATATTTATTTACAGACAAATTTAAATACAGATATAAAAAAAATTCTCTTTGTGCTATCCTACAAATTTTACAAAATTTGGATAGGCTCCTTTACCTTTAAAAGAAGGCCATTTCCTTTTATCCTTTGGGGAATGGTTGCTTGGTGCAATACTGAATTCTGAGGAGCCATTCCAGGCTGATACTTACATAATAAAATTCTATTCTCTGTGAGAGAACTCAGAACTCAAGTTCTCTGGATCAAATGATTCACAAACAGGCAATCTGTCTTTTTCTCAGGTTTACCTGAGTAAATAATAAAAGTATATTGTGTGGCAAGATTCCTATATCTTAACAAGAGGAAAGGAAAAATATTTTCAAATGACGTACTAGGCAAACACTAATTATTTGGAATCTGATCCTTTTGTAAAGGACAATGACAACTTTGAAATTAACTCTTCTGAGAGTTTAAGAAAGAAAGCAAACACCTAAGGACTAAAAACAATTTCACCTGGGAAAAAAATAAGCTCTTGAACTCAGAAAACTCATTGTCATGCAAAAAAAAAAAAAAAAAAGTAAAAAGCTTCAAAGTGCTAACAGGTCAGTGGCAATGATGATTTAAGAAAGAGTGGAACAATTAAATGGGAAAAAAAGTTTCTCTTAGAGCAGAAAAAATATATACCAATATGCTGTTGATGTGACTGGCTGCTTCTGGAGCAAGCTGCTAATATATTCTTATTATTTGTAAACTAATAGATCTGCATAAATAAGCTCTTTGAAAATATTCATGAAAATGTGAAATCAAGGAGAAATCCTATAAAATGAATGGAAAGGGAAATGTATGGTCAAATGTTTGTGTTTTCCGCCTTTTGGATGCAATTGTGAATGTGTCACCACTATCTTACAACCTACGATGACCGGTCCAGAAGGAGGAACAAGGAGAGACTGGGGGTGGGGGAGGATGCTGTTTCCATCAGATGACCAGAACTCTCCATGATGCCTAATCCACTGTGATTCTCTGAGTCACAAACAATGGGCTATTCGTCAGGAAAAGGAAATCAACTCTAAGACTTGTATAAGTACACAGGGAATATAAAAAGAATATAGTTTACTAAGTAGTTTTACTGCTTTGTTGATATACATAGAAGTACAGAAATTGGCTAAGTCACTGGAAATGTTGTTTAAAGTGGGTAGTTTGTATTCCATTAATTCCATGATAGGATTTCTTTCCAGGATAGAAATTTCTTTTAGAGATTTCTTTCTGGAGAAAGTATGGTGAATTTGGTTTTACGTCTTCTGATAAATTAAGCTGTGTGGAAAATGAGTAGCCCTTTTAGATAGGTGGTTGGTGACGCCTTGTTAAATAGTTGAAGATGTTTTGAAACACACCCAGAGACCTTTGTCACACAAACGCCATCATATGAAGGAGGAAATGACAGAAAATTGGCAAATATTGTGGAGGGGACATGGGAGACAGCTTGGCTGCATTCACAAGGACTCCAGCATGTGCTCCAATGGAAAAGCATTGTTTGCCCTTCAAAGTTCGTCAAGTTTAAAAGTGGAACAGGGACTGTTTTTTAGTGTTTTTTCTCATGCAATCTTTCCAATGTAAATCTTACACTTTTCTCATTCTATTTTTTAGGAGATCAAAAAAGACATTTGTAGTTATGTTGTATTTGAAGTTATGACTTAAGAACACTTCAGTCTAATCGAAATTCATTTGGTAGCCCACTTTGTCCCAATCTGGAACTTTGTTATTACTCTATTTGAAATGTAGCAGATGCCATTGGAAGATCTATTTCTCATACCTCATCCTGCGAAGTTTCGGTGATAAAGTAATAAATGTTAGTGTATTCAGTACAATGGTCCCATAGCATAAAGTCCTAAGCATAGTACCTTTTGAGAGCAGACAAAAAGTTTTAATAAGTCAATGAGAACTTTCAATACTATTACTTGAAGACTGAATGCTAAAATTCCAAAAACATGACTACAGGATAAAGTTGCTATGTTTCCAAATTAGTTATTATTGACATATTTAAAAAATATTTAATAAGCATCTAGTGTGCTCTGGGGATCTCTATTAGAATCAATATTGTGCTGAACATAAGAACCCAGATTCATTTTATAGGTAGTGGTTCTAAGTTTTGTTCATATGGACTGAAATATTTTCATTAATGTTAAACAGCAAAAACAAACTTTTTACTTATTAAATGATGAAAGCCCAAGTTGAAATTTTTATTTATTTATTTATTTTTTTGGATGGAGCTGGGTTTGAACCCACCACCTCCTACCCCTTTGAGCCACAGGCGCCGCCCTAGCACAAGTTGAATTTTGTGGACATTTTTCCTGACCCAGTACAGAATCCTTAATGAGCTATCAATCTCCTGGGGAAGAAAAGAAAAAAAAAGGTCAGACAGATGACAGTTGTATTTACAGAAGGAGTAGAAGGAAGATAAGAGGTTTTTTCTTTTTTTTTCTTTGCCTGCTCCAAGATTCTTGTCATTGCCTTTCAAATACATGATTTACTCTTAAAATGCTGTGTGATTTCATACAGAATAGAGAAAATAGAAACCACTTCAGGGTAAAATAACATAACCTGCATAAACTCTCAGCCTTAGGTTTGTTAACTCCGATATTCTTGTTGAACTGTCTTGCCTGAAATGTGGAATGAACATTAATCTAAGTTTTTGCTTGGTCTCTTGGGGAGACCACTAGTTTCCCTGAACCCCTTCCTTTTAAGAGCTCTCAGACAGCAGGTACATGTAGGCAGACACATCGATGGGGAATTCCAATATGGTCTGAGCTGTGACACAGGGATTTGCAGTTATAAGGGCCCTCCTTCAGACCCTTGCTACTGCTTACAATCAGAGCTTCTTGCCAAGACACCAACTCCATGAAGGCCGCAGTCGTTTGTGCTTAGCACCAGCCACGCTCCCATGTTTGATTCCCAGAAAGCACACAATAGAGCCTAATGATTTATTTTTAAATATTATGTCTACATCTTTTCTAACCTAGCATGTTCACCTCTGACTAAAAACTATGCCTAAAAGGTTAAGAATCTTGGATTATTTAAATAACTTAAAAAATCTTTCTTATGCTTAGAGCCTTTTAAAAAATCCCCAAATTGACATAGATGTCTACCATAAAATACTTAGTCTCTTCAGTTTGAGGGGAGTGACGTTCTCAGATAAGATAAGTAGTCTATGGAGTGATACCGTCCCTGCCTTTCCCAGCATGTCTGGCTTGGTTTGTTTTTGCCATATACAGCAAATCCTCTTTTCATAAAACTCTTTATGAAATGTAGTAGAGAAATAGTCTATACTTTACATTCACTGACTAAGTAGACTTCCAGATGCTGAGAATTTCTCAGTGGAATAAGCCATGAAACTCACTAGTTTCATCTAATACTTAGTCTTAGATCTTTTCTGCAATCCATATGCAGAACTTACACGTGCTTTATTCCGTGTTCAGTCTCTCAGATGTCTTCATTGCACGTACTAAGTTTTGGATGGAACCAGAGAGAAATATTTAGCTCAGTCAGCTCCACAGTGGGTCCAATGGTCTTCTTGGACATTTGCCAGCCTGGCCTCAAGGATGAGGTTGTGAATTTGCCACTTTTCATTTTATGACCAACCACAGCGTGTGCAGTAGCTGTTCTGTTTTTTTTTTTTTTTTTTTTTGTAGAGAGAGACTCTCATTTTATCACCCTCGGTAGAGTGCTATGGCATTACAGCTCACAGCAATCTCAAACTCCTGGGCTTAGGAGATTCTCTTGCCTCAGACTCCCAAGTAGCTGGGACTACAGGAGCCTATCACAACACCCGGCCATTTTTTTGTTGCAGTTTGGCCAGGGTCAGATTTGAACCTGCCACCCTCGGTATATGGGGCTGGCACCCTACTCACTGAGCCATAGGCGCTGCCCTGCAGTAGCTGTTCTTTTTTTTTTTTTTTTTTTTTGTAGAGACAGAGTCTCACTTTATCGTCCTCAGTAGAGTGCTATGGCATCACAGCTCATAGCAACCTCCATCTCCTGGGCTTAGGAGATTCTCTTGCCTCAGCCTCCCAAGTAGCTTGGACTACAGGCACCTGCCACAACACCTGGCCATTTTTTTGTTGCTGTTTGGCCAGGGCCGGATTTGAACCTGCCACCCTCGGCAGATGGGCTGGCACCCTACTCACTGAGCCACAGGCGCTGCCCTGCAGTAGCTGTTCTTTGCTAGCTTAATCAGATATCCCCCCAAAATGCTTGCTAGGGACTGGAGGTGGTGGCCAGCTGGTGGTAAAGGCACAGTCATCAGACATTTTCTTTCTCCATCCCTTAATTCCTTTGTGATCTCATCAAAATCTCTTGAAAGTTCCTTCTGTCTGTTTTCCAAACTCTGTGTACTGCTTCCTTGTTCTGTAGCCCTGATACAATAGTTACACAACGTTCTATTTGTCTTCCTAGATGAAGTCAGGAAATATATGATTAAGCAAGGGAAAAAGCAAACCCTAGTATAAAAAGGCAAACAGAAAAGAAGCTTACTATGATTATTCCCATTATCCTTTACCCATTAATATTCCTTCTGAGTAATAAAGCTGCCATTTTGTTCTCTCCAATCCCCCATGCAAAACTTCGGTACATAGTAACAGTGAGAGTGTTTCTGAAGCAGAAACCCTGTACAATAAATAAAAGCAGTTGAAACAATCTGAATGGTCTTTTGTAAAAAAGGAAAGCACTTAATCATTATTTACCATGGCAAAGCAACAGCTATGAAGATTGGCTTGAGATCTACTTTCATCTACTGTCCCAATGTTTCCATTTCTTCATAGCAAAAGCAGCAATCAGGAGATGCAGGGATAGTTCTTAGCACACTCTTAAACCAAGATGCACTAATTTTCACGACAAGATCTTGGAGGTTCAGAGAAGTGAGTTTTTATATGCTTTCCTAGTCCTACTGCTTCTCCCAGTTTCCATTGCTGCAGATTTTCTGGCCTTTCTCAGCCCTCACCCCACCTTCTAAATAAGCTTTGTCGTTTTGGTGGCTTTATCTGTACATTACATTTATATAATCTGTAAGTGGAAGAGACCCCAGTGACTCTGCAGTCCTGTATCTTTGACGACAGGTTGAGTTTTAGATACGAACATTCCACATCTTGAGTTGAAAGTATCTAAACACTTTCAACCTTGTCACTGTGTTCTGACTCATAAAGTGTATTATATGGTTCAAAATTAAATTATAAATGATCCCCAAGTGAGTCTGTCTGATGCTATGTTTGAATGTATCCAAGTGTTCAGTAACGTGTACACTGCAAATTCTTTATAAATGAATGAATGAATTAACTTATAACAGCCATTTTCCACCTATGTAATGCTTGTGAAGTAATGATAATAACTATATAAAATACCTGGTATTTAATGAGAAATGTCATAAATTATCGGTTGAAACAACACTCGCTATTGTCAGATTGCACAGGGTTGAAATCGACACTTATCATTTCCCTGCTTTGTGACCTTGGGCTGGTTGGTAAATCTCTTTGTGTCTCTGTTTCCCTGTCTCTAAAATAGTGATAATAAAAGTAACTACCCCACACAGTCATTATTCATGATAAGCCAGTTCATATGTGTAACATACTTAATGCAAATGCCTTGTGTGTGGTAAAGTGCTATATAAAGGTTAACTATTAAATTTTTACATTAATTTTTTGATATTTTTAATTTCAGAATATTACATGGATACAAAGGTTTTGGTTAAATGAATTGCTTTTGTATGATTTTATAAAACAACTAAAGTAGTCACTATTGTCCCTATTTTATATACAGATGTTTGAACACGTAAAAACTGGCCCAGGGCCTTGCAGCTAGTTAGTGCAAATGCTAATATTAAACCCAGACCAGACTAAACCCTGCTCATGCTAACTCTGGCCCCATCTCTCCCTGCTCCAGGTTAACACTTACTGCTTCCTTCATCTCGTTACTCAAGCCTGAAATGTGGGACTCATGCTTGGTGATTTTTCCCTTCTGCCTACTCATCAAGGCTTAACTATTCGTGCCACCTTCCAACTATCTCCCCACATATATGACATGCTTTGGAAATCTTTTCCACCCTCTCCCTCTTTAGAGCCACTTCTAAAGTCAGACCATATGTAATAGAACCTCCACAGTTCCCCACCTCCCTACAGTGACCACCTCGTTATGTTGACCTAATTTCTGCAGACCAGACATGTGTGTATCAGTGGTAGGCCTCGCTCCCTATGTTGCCCACCCCTGCATGTTGACCAGTTTGTTACAGTCTCTTAATTTACAGATATTCTATTGCAATTTCCTCCTGAGATTATTTCAATAGGTTTCCTCTGGCCTTCTCTCTAGTCTATTCTCCAGGCAGATGCCACCTCATAAACCCAAATTTTATCATCGCCTAAAATCCTCATAGTCCTATGTTGCTTTCAAGACCAATTCTGGAGGGGATAAATTTCCAGGTGTTCAAGGCACAAACTTCTTCAGTTTGGTACAGTATGTGTTATATTCGAGCTTCACAATCATGATTATTTTTTCCCCACTGTTCTACTGTCTTGTCTTCTTGTCCCCAAACTCAGACACTTTGCCAAAGCTTTACCAAATTCTGCTTCTCCAGTTGCATAGTTTCTCTATGTGCTTTCCTAGAGACCTCTGTTTGGGGGAAGGCCTTTGATCTCCTCCCTAGGTCTTCTCCGGCTCTCTTTACCTAGACCTGTGTGCCCCAGTCCTCTCATAAGGATGGCTTCCCCCACCAACACTCCCTTCCCACTCTTCTTCTCCACTCCAGCATTCAATCTTCCCACTTGGCGTAGATGCCACAACCCATTTCAATTGTTTATGAATCTGCCTTCCTAGACATGCTGTGAGCTACTTGGGATGAGGGTGGGGTTTGACTCTTGTATTTTATTCCAGTTAAAAATCCAAATTAAAAAGACTTAAGGAATGTATTTTATTTTACTCTTGCAATGGATACTTCTTAATAAAACATGCCAATGTCACTGAGAAAATAAAAGCATAAGTAAGTTTAAAAGCAATAAATCTGATCATTCAATGTATAGTGGGAAAGTAATTTCAAATGTCATCTGAATATTTCCACAATAAGGAAGAGTTTGATGGGGGAGCTCATACAATATTAGAGCCAGAAAATAATAAAAGCAAAAAGACTAGAATTCTAGTCTCAAAGAATTCTAGGAACTAGAATTTGCCTCCAGGTCGTCTTCTCCTGGTAAAGGCAGCCAGACCAGAAAGTGGTTCAGCCTACAGGCGTAATTACCAGCAGGTGCTGGCTATGTAGGCAAAGGGTTGAGGGCGAGATAAGATTAGGAAAGGACATGCAATCCGAAGGCTGAGCCAAACTCAGAGTCTGATCTAGTTTTAAATCCTTCCTTCTCCTGGAAAACAAGGACTGGCAAGTGAATGCTGGAAACTGGAGAGTGAAAGGTATTATTTCAAAGCAAACAGCTCCGGTTTAACAGTTAATTAAATCAAGCCCTAATAGTTCTCAAAACTTGGTATTCATGAAAATAATAAAAAAATGCTTAACTTGGTACTCATAATATTTTTATATAATTCATCATTGCTATATTGTTATTTATAATCATCATCATCATTATTACTGTTCTGGTTTTCCCAATATACATTTATACCCTATAATTCCCACTTCACTGATTATGAAGATTTTAATCCTTTCTCAATACAGACTATGTCTCCGTCCTTCAAGAAGTTATTTGAAACTTATCTGCTATTATTTTAATAACCATTTACTGGGGGGAGGGATTATTATTTTCCTAATAGTATATTGTAGTAGACTGAACACCACGCTGATAAGAACAGTCACTGGTTCTTCAGGGAAACGCTGAGGGCAGGATCGTCTCCTGGCTGGCCTAGAGATGTTTTGCGGCCTAGAGACAAGTCCTCACCCAATTTAGTGTCCTACAGATGTAAGATAAGTCACTGGTTAGTAAGCAGGTGTTGGACCTCCAACATTTGTGGTGTACCAGGGTAGGAGTTGAGCCCCGGGTGGTGGGGAGAAGAGCACTTAGAGATCCTTAAGCAGTAGTCTTTGTACCTGGGGCTCCCCACACCTGCTGTGTAGTGTTTCAATAAATAGCCACTGCGGAGGTAGCTGGAGGCTCTTCTGCGCCCTTAGGGAGCCTCACCTCTTACAAGCTCCCACTCGCAGTCCGAGTCCTGGCTGTTTGCTGTGTGCGGCACCCACAGTATATAGCTATTCTATGTCTTCTTCTGCAGATAGAACAAAAGTATATCTTCAATGTGATGAGCTATTTTCCCGTAGTGAAGTTTTGGTGATACAGATTTAGGATTCTCCTCTATCTTCTTTTGAAACACAACTATAATAAAGGTCGTGGCTATTTCACAGCCCTTCAGCAGATGACCTGTCCCTCTGTTTTAACCTCATCTTGCTCTACACTTTCTAAGGCTGTTCTAACCTCAAAATCTTTGTTCCCACTGTCATTTTGCACCCCAATAATAATCTCTTCTGTTCCTTATCACTATGGCATCTTCTACTTTTCCTTCTTTGAAGTTCTATTTATTCTTCTTAGAGATTCTGAGATACTGTGCCACCAAATATGTCATAGTTTCATTATCACACTGGTACTAGGAACCATGCTTTTCAAATGCCTTACTTTTTTCAATGTCCTTTAGCCAGCGACCACTAGCAACACACCTGTAGTTGATCAGTTGAGTTCATTATCACTGCAATGAGAGAGAAGTGTATATCAGGGCACTGAGGATAACTCAATAAGGTAATGTTAGAAAAAATCTATACCTGGGCATTGTGGCGGGTGCCTGTGGTCCCAGCTACTTGGGAGGCTGAGGCAAGAGAATCACCTAAGCCCAGGAGTTGGAGGTTGCTGTAAGCTGTGACATCACAGTGCTCTACAGAGGGTGATAAAGTGAGACTTTGTTTCTAAAAAAAAAAAAAAAGAAAGAAAGAAAAGAAAAAATCTATTATAAAATTTGAAGTTTGGTCAGTTGATTGGGGTTCATTGAAGGAGGCAGAGGTTTGCTCTGAATTGGATGTTGTCAGATCTTATCTAGGAGGAAGGAGGACTAGACTGAGACTAAAGCTTTAATTTATAAAGAAGCGGTTACTCATATTAGTGGTCTGTCTTCAGGCAGGATTACAGAGAAGTTGTATTTTATCCCAATCCCTCATGGTCACAGAATGGTCTTATCTGGTTAATGTTCTATGACTTACTATTTTCTACAGAAGAACCCTAAGGTCTAGCTGTGAATCCAAGCCCAGTATCTAGAATTTAGAACTAACTAATAGTACCAGGCTAACTTCTGAATGTTGACCTGTTTTCTCTTTCTCATGACAAAGTTTTTTTGTTATTTAAATACTTAAGCTTATATAACTGAAATACAATTTCTACTACTTTGGTGACTATGTTAAGATTCTAGTAAAGTTTGTTGGTAATTTCCTCCCTGATCCCTGTAATATATTCAACACATTGGATAATATAAAATTTTATTCCTACTATGCTAAAAATGCAGTGATCAATAAGAATCACAAGAGATCAGTCCATGTATAATAACCAGAACATGCACAAATTCTTACAGGAATCAATTCACTCTTTTGCACTTATGCTGTAAGATTATTCTTTTACATAAATAAAATATAAAACACTGGAAGATTTGAAATAAAATGAAATGTAATTTTAATATTACTTTGTGAAATTACTTATAACGAAATGAAACAGTCTTTACACCTACTAGAAAGGAAAGAACGTAATATCAAGCTGTACTTGTACTTTTAACTGTGTACTGGTTTGGAATTTTTAAATATAAATCTCAGTCGAACTTACATAAATGTGGTTAAATATATATATACTCAATTTTTATTTTGGTATTCTAGACACCTCCTAAAATACATGGAAAAATCTGACCTTTTTGTTACACAATAATAGATTTTCTTTTGTTGATTTTTTTATTTTATAATTTTATTTTTTTACATTGACAGATAAAATTGTATGTATTTATTGTGTACCACATAATTTGAAATAAAGAGAATGCCAAAAATGTACATATATATATAGAAAGGCAAAAACTGTTTTAAAATAGTCATATTCAATGTATACCGATAACAAAAGATGAACACAAGTTATGTTGAACAGCTCTTGTAACTGCAGAAGTAAACGTGACTTGAGTATTACACACTTAAAACTGTGTTTTCGTTTCTTAAAATGTGTGTACATTTTTGGCACCCTCTGTATATTGTGGAATGACTAAACCTGGCTGATTCACATTAATTACTTCAAATAGTTATTTTTATGATAAGATCACTGTATATCGACTTAGCAATGTTTAAGAATAGAAATAATAAACTTTCATAATATGCTTTACTTAAAGAACACCTTGTAAGTGATTCAAGTTCAGGATTGAATGATACCCAGTATATTTCAGTAATGTATGAATTCAGTGAGTGGAAATATTGAGAAACATCCATGCTAACAATTTACTTTGAAACTTCTTATAAGTCTGTAGAGGAAGTGCTTCCATAAGGCACACATAGAAAGAGCACCTTTCCTTTAGAGTAATGTGATATTTCAGACATTTCAGATATTGTTAAGTGTTCCAATTTCTTTGCTTTATACGTATAAGCTGCACAATAACTTTAAGGGTTTCAATGCTGTATGTAAGATTAGTTTCTCTATCCTTGATTTGGTATTTTGGGGGGTTGGGGGGTTAGTCTTAAAACATAAAAGGAATACAAAAGAAAGCATTTTGTTTTCTACCTCTGCTTTACTTACCATGTTATCTTGTTAACAAGCAATTTTGATTGAATATTATGTACTTCACCCTTTCGTTACTTAGAGATTTAATCTAAACCAATGGTTCCCTACTATTTTGACACCAGGGACAGGTTTTAAGGAAGATAATATTTTTCTCAGAGCAGGGACTGGAGTGGGGAGAGGACAGGAGACATAAGCTCAGGCAGTGGTGCCAGTGACAGGGCGCAGGGTAAGGACAGGTGACGCTTCCCCAGCTTGCCTGCTGTTCACCTCCTGCAATGGGGCCTGCTCCCTAACCGCACATGGACCCGCCCCAGCCTGGGCTATGGCCCAGGACTGGAGACCACAGATCTAAACAAAGAAACATGCTCATTTCTCACTGTCTCCTTAAGGTTTATCCTTTCACAGGATCATATATTATCTTAAACACTTAGCCTCATTTTGTTTCCACCAGAAATAGTAATTTGCTGAATCTGTTAAGTAAAAATTCCAGTTACACATTTTAATTTTTATTGGAAGAATGTGGCCTAAATCCTTTCAAAGATTAGAGTTAACCATCATGGGCCTAGGATAGATTTATTCAAGTCTTACACAACCCATGTATCACCCTTAATCCTTAAATTTGAGTCATTCTAGATTTAATTTACAGCAGCAGTTTAAAAACTGATTTGGCTCTGTAGGAACAGTAATAAAAGGTAAATAATGCAAATATATAAATGTACTTTGGGAAGATATAGCACATTTGAAGTCTGTTGTAGACAGGATCAAATCTGCTTATGGTTAATTTGTTTTTGGATATGAATGTTCTCTAATATCACTGTCTAGAAAGTTGCTACAGGTAAATATTGATTACCAGTCTGTGAATGTCAAAGGGATGTTCATTAGGCTAGCTTAGTAGCAGGTATCTATGTGAAACGGAAAAGAGAAAAACAAAGCTATGGCTAACTCAGTGGAAAATGAGGAGAGTCTCCAAGACATACTCTGGGTAGTTTTTATGATTAAAAACAATCACCATTGTTTGCCCCCAAGACTGTATGCTCGGAAGAAACAAGAATTACTCGTAAGCAAAAAAGAAAATGATGCCATTTTCTCCAAATGATGTAGGAGAACATGCACCAAGCTTGTGGAAGCAGTCACTGATTCTCCAATGTCTCGCTACCGGCGCCTCCATCTCCTAGCAGGTTTGGAGATTTTTGGCTGCCTAGAGACAAGCCCTCAAGCAGCTGCAGGCATTAAGGAGATAAGCTCTCTATTCCTCCTTAGCAAGCAGGTATTATAATTTGAACATTCCTGGTGCAGCAGGGTGGGATTCAGCCCCTGAGGGAAGAGCACGTAGTGAACCATTAAGCACGTGATGCTAGTATGTGGGCCCCCACACCTGTCGTATAATGCTTCTGTCAAAGGCCATGGCAGAGGTTGCTCGGGGCGCTCCCTGGAGATATGGGAAGCCCACTTCTTGCAGGCATTTGTACCTTCAATTCATGGTCCCGGCTGTTTTTATTCACGCAGTGACAGGGTGCGATAGCGGGCAGGACAACATGTTCACTTAAAACCAGGTTCATAGAAGCTCTTTGTCCACTGCTTTTTTCTAATAAGATTCTTCTTTACTTGAGTCTTCTGAATTCTAATCTGTGTAAATTAAATCACAGCATCTCCTGTGTGCCATTTTTTGGGGAAGCCTTCTGTCTCTTGTCCCCTCCCCTGGCCCTCACAGCTCCCCTCCATGATACTGAAGTACCACCTTGATTCTGCAGTACCTTTGAAGCCAACTCTGGAAGCCAAACCCCAACCCCTGGACACAAGCATGTAATGTCAAATAGGGAGGAAAAAGGGAAATTAGAAGATTAAATACTTCTTAATGTTAGTGGAATACCATGAGTACCCTTGTTATCTGCCCTGCTACTTGTGAGCTTTATCCTGTATTTGTCACTATGGCCAGAGGCAATATAAAAGCCGTGCTAAGTCTCTGGGATCCTTTGACCTTAGGGGTCTGCTTATTTGCTTTCCTCTGCTTTTATTGGAACTATTACTTCTATACTCATCCAGTTTTCCTTAGTTCTTTCAACCCTTGCTGTTATGTTCCAGAATGATGTCAAACAGCTTACCAATATTGTTTTTCCCACTTGCAATAATGAC
The DNA here is from genome assembly GCA_963573935.1 of Arctocebus calabarensis. Lineage (NCBI taxonomy): Eukaryota > Metazoa > Chordata > Mammalia > Primates > Lorisidae > Arctocebus > Arctocebus calabarensis. The sequence goes on from CAUYON010093415.1 coordinate 17,233, forward strand.
TCTCAGAGCTTGCTGCTCAATTTTACAGCCCTTTTTGCCACAGCTGCTGCTGTACACCTCAAACACATTTCCCGTGAATCCACACTGTCCAGAGTGGGTACAACCTCTCTTCACTAAGAGGAATGAAAGTTTCAGTTCAGGGTCTGTGCCGTTTTATCTTTTTTTATTAATCATGTTGCTGGACTTAGCCTAATTTACAGCTTTTCATGTGACCTTTTAAAAGTGCAAACTCTTATCCTGTCCCCTCCCCAATTATAATTACTTACAGGTTCTATTCTGCTTGCAGAATGAAGTTGAGCCTCCTCAGAATATCACACAGGGCACTTCAAGGTGTAGGCTGCACTCATTTACCTTGTTTTGGGGACTTCTCTATACAAACAGTGATATATTTGGAAACGTATTCTCTTCCTTCCTGCCTCTGAATCTGTGTGTGCTGTTTTTTCTACTTCTGTTGCCTATTATCCATCTTATGTGATTGAAAAACATCTATTCATCTATTGAAACCCCCTACTATTATTTTACAATCTATCTCCTCTCAACAAAGCCACCATCTTTTTAAGACCACATTTTCTTCAGCTTTGTAACTCAGTGCCAAGCTCCATGTGTGCAATGTAATTACTTGTCAGTAAGTGGGGAAAATATCAGTGAGTTTTGTAGCACCTTTCATTCCTTTTAGCCTAAAGCTTGGTATTGTCTTTTTTCCCTATTCTTTATAATATCTCCAAAGAAATCATAAGGAAATCAAAGAAAGTTTCAGGCAAACCCACAGACAGAAGGCCCATTCTTGCTTATGATAATAGCTTTTCTTTGGTTCCAATTAGGTGATTTTTGTATTTCACATTTCCTTTGTAAGGATAAACAATTCTGATTCCTGGGGTGATAGAAACATGCATTTAATTTTTATTTTGAATTATGATTTTATTTGCAACCTTAACATGTAACATCTTCTCCCTTTTTAAAAATATACGTTTCTAGGTGCTAGGAGGCCTTGTGGCATTTCTTTGTTCTTTATTTTCACTTGATTGTACAGATAATCCTTGATTGACAATAGTGTTTCATCTCATTAAACCAATCATGAACTGAAAATATCAAAATGTTGTAAGTCAGAAATGCATTTATTGCACCTACTGAATAGAACCACTTAGCCTATATCTTAAATTGGCTCAGAACACTATATTAGCCTCCAATTGGACAAAGTCATCTAACACAAAGTATGTTTTATAATAGTGCTAAATATATCATGCAGTTTATTGAATAGTGCACTATGACAGTTTCTACTGAATGAGTATTGTTTTTGTACCATCATAAAGTTGAACCGTTCTATAGACCATCAGGGACAATCTGTATGTATAAATTACACAGATATAAGATAGTATTTTGATAACCATTTTAAAACTATAATCTAAAATAATGGATGCTCTGGACAAAGGCAAGAACTTTGGAAGTTGGTAAATATTTTCTAATATTTAATATTGGGCAAGCATCAGGGAAATCTCAGCAAACATTTTCTAAGGTCTATTGTTGTATCAGTTGGATGGATGCTTTTGTCTGTACATAACATAATACTCCAATAAAATTTCTCAAATCATAGGAAAACATTTATTTATTTATTTATTTATTCATATAACAAGGAGCCAATAGACAAGATGATTCCAAGCTGGTTACTTCATAGGCCTACGAACGTTAGGCCTCTAGATTATGTTTTGTTGGCTTTTATCTAATGGATGCAGAGCGACTGCAGCAATTCCGTGCATCATGTCTGTCCATCACAACATGCAACAGTAGTAAGAAGCAAGGCTCAGGTGAAGTCAGCCGTTTAAAACTGGGAAAAACTCCCCGGACAGCTCTCTGGCTGACTTTCCTTTATGGCCCAGTGGTCAGCATTTTGTTATATGTTCAGTATACATCTCTTCTTTTCAAAGAATTATTCACTGAAGCTAATCAATACTCAACTTCTATAGCTTGGGAGACGTCTTAGAATCATGAAGACACGGAATACCTAAAATACAAAATCAGAGCTCAGCTAGGTGGGTGGATAGAAGAAGTGGCAACAACTTCTGCCATACTGTGTCCTATCTCAATGTAGATGGCTTCAAATTTTGAAAATTAAAATGTATTTCTCCACAAAATAATTTTTGTATATTTATTTAATTTAATTTTTTTTTTGGGGGGGGAGGCAGTCTCACTATGTTGCCCTCGGTAGAGTGCCATGGTGTCAAAGGCATGTTAAATTGTGGATGGTCACTTGCTTCATAGTAGCAACAAAAATAATTTTGTGGTGGTGGGTCACCACAACATGAGGAACTGTATTAAAGGGTCACAGCATTAGGAGGGTTGAGAACCACTGTGCTAAATGATCAGGACTAGACTCCTTAACTTCTACAACATGAGGTCATAAGAGAGAAAAAAGGATCATACATAGAAGTAGGTGAAAGTTCCTTGAGTCACAGCTATTTATATCTGAACAACTATGGGTTTCCTATGAGCCCAGGAGATTTTGTTGTCTTCTGTTCATGAATCTGTATGTGAGTTTGGCTTCTGTGGATAAGTTGCATTTCTAGAATGTGAGGTCTTTGAAAGTAAGTGTTGGTAACTCCTTAGGACAAATTGGACAGATTATTTTGGGGATGTATTGGTAAATATAGGTAGTTTCAATAAATAAAAGTTCCTCTGAGGCACACATTTAATATGCTAACTGCAGAATTGAGCTAACCATCCAGTCATAGGCAACCAGAGTGCTCTAAAATCAACAGCTTGGAGAACAGGCCTAAGTGGTGCAAAGGTCTATCAAGGACAGTTGTCTGAAAGCTGTTAGAGACCTTTTTACCACATACAAAATTATCCTGTAAGCCTTAGTAGACCTTTTCACCATTTGGCAAATTAGCCTGTAATATTTCTAGGCAATTCATAAGTCTTTGATACCATTAATTATTCTAATGAATACTTCATTGTCAATATTTTTTATGCCAATCTCCTGTTTGGAGAAGATAACGACAACTAAATTGTGGACTTTTATTAAATGTTAGTTAACCAGCTCAGCAAAAATTTGCCCACTTTAAGAACATAGATTAAAAGTATCAAGCACTCATATATGCACTCCAATTTTACAAAGTATTTGAAGTAAATTATAGAACACCTCCCAGGGATCACGCTTTCTCTCACTTTGCGGTGAAGTTCTGAACATATGGTGGGCATATGATAAATGCCTACTTAGTATGTGAGTATCTGGGAGTGGCCATCATTAACATTAAACCCCAGAGAAGTATTGCCTTCAATGATCTGGGAAAACATGTTATTTTCAGTCTCTTTCAGCAGATGGCCTTTTTGAAGGTTGTTTTTATTTTTTGTTTTATTTGGTGATTATATGTTACATATGGAATTAAATACCCATCAAATATTGCTATCACATATATATGGTAAGGGAATATCATAGCTATTGTAAGCACTGCCCAATGTTACTCTCATCTCCAACTTTGCACAAAGCAGAATATTCATCAATGTTTAGTTTCTCATCCCCAACACCAGCGTACATGCTGTTATGTGGTTCCTAAGAAAACTCTAAAGTCCTGCAAGGAAGACACAGGATGAAAAGTGTCAAGGGAATTGCTCTGAAGAAGTAAGTAGGGGTATCCCTGGAGAAGGCACTGCTTCTGTGTTCTTTTAAACGTCACAGAGTAATTGTTTCTTGCTTTTTTTTTTTCCTTAAAGGAAAAAACTAAAGAGTAGCTCATTTTAAGCTGGAGAGGTTAACAAACACTGGGTGCAGAGTTTACTCTGGTTTAGGAATCCACTGCCTCACTGGAGTGTCAATCAAAATTCCACAGCCATTCTTGGATACTGGGAGGTGGGATTGTCTGATGCACAGCAGTGATTTGACCGAGCAGTTGGAACAGACACAACCAGAGGCATCAATGTTAATCCTGTGGGCTTCTATCCAGCATTTTCAAAGTGCATTAACATTCGTGGTCTTATACTCTTTCTTCGAACTTCTAACAGGTAATTATCTCTGTGTGATCCCTATAGTTACCTAAGATTCCAGACTGATACTTGCAATACTAAAATCTCTTTCTTTGATTTGAGTTTTGCTTTGCTCTTGTCTAGCATACATATACTTGTTTCTCTCTTAGGGATTAGAATGTATAAAGGTATTACAGGTTCAAGCACCCTGTCACAAACTTAGATAACAAGTTGTATCTAAAAGAAAAGGGAGGGTGTTGGTCCCATGTGGTAGCCTTACTATGATTTGTCAATAATGATTATATTACTAAGTGTTAAAAGGGCATTTGGATGATATTTCAAATTACTGAACCCTCCAACAAACATATGCTTAAGAATGGAGACATATTTAATAGAGCAGCACATTGAAAGGGAAAATCCATTTGTAATTATCGTTTATTCTAAGAATCTATATGTCCTAAGAAGATTGTTAAATTGTGGATGGTCACTTGCTACCCAAATATATAATTGCAATGAAAATTATGGGAAATTTGGACTCTTTTAAAAGACTCTTTTAAAAGAGAAAGTGGTTATCTTCTTAATCTTGGAACAAGAAGAATGTATTCTCCTGCTCCTGATAGTCAGCAATAAAAAGATAGCTCACAGGCAGCCCCTGCAGCTGGCATTCCCAGCATAGCTGTAGTCACAGGTGACTGCTGTGACTTGTTTGAGAAGTGACTTTGCAACTTTTAGGTTAGAGAATTCAGTTATTATGCTATATTGACTTGGGCTTTCAATGCTTTGATAAAACAGTTAATGAGATATATATATAATAGTGTTAAAAATTATTAAAATCTAGTTTTCGACTTGCAAATAAGTTCCTAAGATTTTTTCATGGTAGTAATTAGAAACTTACAATAATAATGGGAAGTATAGAAACACAGGCACTAGAACTAAGCAAAATCTTACAGATTATAGACACAGTTCTTTTATTGGTCACGTATGATCATTCCTATGGATGACATTTTATTTGGTTTTGTAATATGATACAATTTTCTGCAGGAATAAGCAGTATTTGTATGCCTTAACTTTTTGAGTGTGATTATCTTAATCAGTTGGAAGCTGAACCTGGTGAATTGTAGGAGTGCAGGAGTCAAAGGTTTGCCTCAGTGGGAACTGGATGAAGGGAAAGGATTGAAGACGTTGTTTATAGACAGGGACAGGAAATGTAAAACATGCTCATCCAAAAAATCAGAACCTGTCTCGCAGCTCACATCCATGCCAGTCTATTTTTCATTCAGGTGGCTAATATTGTTACTCGAGTGTTCTAGACAAGCCATGATTACATATCACAATACAAAAATCTCAAGGGATTACTGATTTACAATTACCTAAATTACCTACATGTATAATAATTAGAAATGAAGAAGTTGAAGTGACACATTCAACTTCTTAATGTAATGTTATTAAAGAGATACATTTTTATAATAAAAGGTAAGGAATTTATGAATGCTAACATTATGTAAATGACTCTGTCTTTAGACATGTGGATTACGTATTGTATCTTACTCATTCATCGGGCAAAGATTTGTCTGCCTAATACATAATCCTGAAATTTTCTGTATTTAATTTTACTCACCTAGCTCTGAATTATCATTAATTTCCAAGTACAAATATTAATTAATAAATTAAATGAATATCAATACAAGGAGTGCTTTACAGAGGTCTCTGTTCTACTGGATACTCAGGGGATCCTCTGGTGAGTTTGGTATCATAAATTTCCTATTTCTTCCTTAAGGATAATGAAGGATCAGTGGACTCCTAAGTATCTAGCCTGTGGAGTCTGAGGTTGCTTAGAAACTCAGTGACTATGTGCTTGCTATGGCAACCTAATTTATCAGTGAATACAAAACCGACTCAGCTGGTGGTGTGGCAAATCTCCATATTTTTCTGGTAAGAATATTGAGATAAGTTCTTCTAACATACCTGTGATTTTACAGCTGAGCTAAATAATATGATTTATCAAATATTGGAAACAATAAATCATCATTTATAGTAGATTACAGCAACATGAAAATTAAGCCTAAATTCAATGTGTATTTTTAGTTATTTCAAATACCTACTGTCTAATGGTTACTATGTCATTGTCTAAATTGACACATAACAATATATGATTTGCACTAAGAGGAAGGCATGAGAAAGCAAAATTAGTACAGTATATATATGTATATGCTAAGGAAAAGTCTCTGCAAATTTGACTCATTAATAGTGCTATCCTAATAATTCCTAAATCTATGTATGTACATATAGTGCCCTTTAATATTTTCATTTTCTTATTATGCACAGATCATGTAAGGCAATTTACCATATTAGATCTCTTGAAAATCTTATGCTTTAATATCCCATGAAATCTGAGACACAAAGGTCTTAGAAATCTGGTTTCCTTGAAAAGCATTTTTTTCTAGGAAAGACATTAGGGATCATATTCTCATTCTTATTTTGAGCATTTGCTCCGTTTAGGTCATTTACAACTATTTTGCCATTACTGATTTTAGGTATAAGTGGCGTTTCATAACAGCTTCTATTGTTTTGCACACTAGTGTTATATATGAACGGCAGACTTCTCTGTACCTCTTCATAAGTAAGTGCCATATTCATTTTATCTTAGTATTGAGTCCAACTTTTGTGTTTGTCACAGTCAATAGCAGAAGTAGAGCCTGCGGGGTCCCATGAGACAGACTATTAAAGGTTCTATTTACTGTTTTCTCTTGGGTTATGGCATTTATCCATTTTGTTTTGATGTTTAAGAATTCATCATGTTAAAGGTTCTCTTGAGAGTGAAAGAATCAGTCTGATTCAGATTTTCTAAGGATGACGCCACATTTGGTGATACTGCCTATTTATACTTTTATCATTTTCACAAAATTCTATCAATGATCAATATTTGAAAATTCTCTAGTACATCAATTTAACTGGTCAATGCTCCTTCAGATGATAATATGCCTCCCCCATCTCACAGATGGAACCAGTGCAAAGACTGAACCTGAAGTTAACTGCCAGTGGCACAAAAAAGCAATTTCAGGGATCCTTGCTTAGGGATTCAATGAGTAGAACATACTGGTAACCTCTGTACAGAGGTGCATTTTGTAATTGGACCAAAGCTCACTGTTTCCTTAACAAAATAAGTATGAAATCAAACTCTTATCAAGTGATTATGTGTATGCTAGTCTATAAGAAAATAGTAGTTTGGCATGTAAAGTTTCAGATGGTGGATCAGAAATATTCAGGAGGATTAGAGGGAACATTTAGTAGGAAAAATAATAGAACTACTTATTAATGATGTACACTCAATATTTGATCACGCTTTTGGTATGATTTAAAAAGTTTAATTTTAGAAAACCTTATTTGCATCAATGTCTATTTCTGCCAATAGATACATAAATATAATTGGTACATTGGATCATTTATAATGCTTGGGAAAAGCTTATGGTGTAAAAGCTTATCATTCATACTTGTATTACAGTTAATAAATTCCTGTGGAATGGAAGAGTTAAAGCCCTACTAAAGAATTTGTTCTAACGTGGAATAATCAAACTATTTACCTGTTTAGTACATTGAGATTTGGGTTTAAAGAAGACTACATTGGTTCTTTATTCCATTATATGCCTAGTTTGACCATGAAAAAGAGACATTTGGAAAATAACCAGTCTTTTTATACTTCATAGCAGATAACTAGAATAAGTAAAGGCACCTCCTCTCCTGCCAAATTATTTAAAGTACCCAGGTACTCAGGTCTTCTTAATTTTTAACCTATGCTGTGATATCTCTACAATTTATTAAGCATCTATTCAACGAATATTTGACCACTCATTATGTAGCAGGAACTATTTCAAATTCCAGGATATAATGGTAAACACTGCCAACATGGTTTTCAGTAAAAACATGATAAGAAGGTTCATGGTGACCTACTCCCTTCCTTCTTGTGAATGAGTGAAGAGGGGATAAATAGAGCTGCTTAAGAATATTTTCTATGGTCAGGACACTGAAGTGTTATAGAGATGCATAGACGAATGAAATATAGTCACATGGAATGTTCCGTGTGCTTGGTTTTATGACTATATCTGTTGCAGATGGTGCAGAAAACCATATAGCACAATTTTTCCTTCCCTATCTCTAAAAAGAGACCTACTTGTTAAGCTATTGTTTTAACCACAGTTAATAAGCTATAAATTTGATTAGATGTTTTAGTCGTTTAAAATATATGTGATCTAAAGTCCATTTTCTACATGAAATCCCAAGGTATCAGTTTGGGTACTTTCAACCTAAACTAACTGAATCAATACAAGAATTTGTTGGCCCAGGTAACTGATGACTCCAGTGTTAGCACCTCCAGGCACAGTGGGATCAAACTGCATGGTCTCCTTAACTTTCTCTGCTCTTTATTTGGGTGCTGAGTTTGTGCCAAGCTGGCTTTCTTTGTGGTTGTGAGAGGGCCCTCAGGAACACGGCTCCGTACTGCCTTATCCTTACGAATAGGGGATGGGAACTGGGATGGAGGAGAAATAATAGAAAAAGCAGTTTGTGTCAATGTTGAACAAGGGAGTGACTAAAAAGTTCACTATTGACTAAAATACTTTTTGATAATGTTTGGAAACATTTTGTTGTGGTTTATACTGGCATTGGAGGCTATATGCCCTCCAAAACAGAAATATGTGTTAAGTGGATAAAGTAAGATATCCATGGAAGGAGTGGAAGACCAGAGGAAGTTATGGAATCTAATTTAGGAATATTTGAGCTTTTAATGTAAAATTTCATTAAGATAACTTGAATACAATTACAAGTTTACATACCTTAAACTAGATATCATTCTGAAACAATTAAGATAAAAACGAGATATCAAATAGTCAAAAATCAACAGAATAGACAAAAAAACACAAAAAGAAAAAAGGAAAGAAGTCTGAAAGCTTATAGAAATGCTCTTTGAAGATATGTTGCTTTATAACATGGGACATGTTTCAGGGTTTCTAATTTGGGGCTGCAGAATTGGTATGATTTCCATGTTTTATGATTTACTTCTCCTCACATTTTTACTTGCTGCAGTCTCCTTTCCTTTAACCTATTGTGATTACACAATTTTCCCTGAGGAGATGTTGAAAATGAGAGGAAAAACAGGCCTAGCAATAATCTTGGATGATGTCCAGAAAAATGTTTTTAGTCCTTGGAATACGTGGAGGATGCTGCTCTAAGCCTTATAAATACACTCAGGAACATGCACAGCATTCTGAAGGATTCGCTCTGCACATGAAACCACTGCCTGGTTAACAAAAGGAGTATTGCGCAATCAACTGAAACAGACTCAGCAGGAGCATCTCAATTCACCTTTGTATCTTTACCCATGAGCTGGGCCATTGTGGAGTAGGATAGTTTGTTTACCCAAATCTGCAAATGAGAGACCGTGGCATCCAAAGCAAAAACAAACAAAAAAAGACCCAAACAACAATGAAATAAAACATGTCCTAGAAGTCTCCAAGGATCTGTGTGCTGAGTAGAACAAAAATAGCAGGACTGGTGGAGTTGTTTTAGGGGCACATTCCATAGCAATTAACATTCCATACCTACCATTATTTACTTAAAGGACAACCCTAGAACGAAAGAGAAAAGTGACATTCAGAAATCTGAGAGGTTGATCTCAAAAATCTTGTTTGTAATTCTCGATTGCTTGTTGGAGAAAAATGACCATGATAGACATTTGAATAAAGAAGGGATTAATGACACTTAAACAGACCCAGTTAAATTTAGAAGAAAGAAAGATTCTTTCTACAGAATCACAAGTTAAAGTACTTTATGAAGTCTATTGTCATTGCTACAAAATGTGAAGCACACTTTAATGCCACAGTTAAAGTATCAGGGCTAAAATGAAGTTTAACAGGTAAGTCAAATTTTTCTTAAAATTTAAGTGTGGAGATTCGTAAATGAAGGTTTTACTCTAAACTGTTAAATGCATAATTTCTTTCTTTTAAGCACATACCCAGCTATTGCAAAATATCTTAGAAATTCAAAATCATTCTATAATACACAGGACAGTTGAACGACTTCAATATTTTAGAATGATTTTGAATTTCTAAGATATGTTTTTATATTATAGAATGGGAATCTGTCACTTTTTATTCTGTGTCCTGTTCTCTAGAACATAGTCATGGAAATAGGATGTAAATGAAACAATTTAAATGATTATAATATTTCTGGGAAAACATCTATTTATGGAAGTTTTTCACATATGAATGATATACAAAACACACATTTATATATTTTTTTCACAAAGTATTATATGAGACTTCATTAAACTTAAAAATATATTTAGCATAAAATATCCCACTTTCAATCCTATAGATTCTAGAAGAAATTATTAAGAATACATTTTGAGTAAGGAGGAGGAGCATTTTTTCATGTGTCTGTAGGCCATGTGCCTGTCTTCGCAAAGTGAGTTTATTAAACTCATTTCATCACTAAAAGATACCTCCTTTTCCCTCTGTTTTCCATTAGAAATAAAATTATTTCCCTACTCTGAATGTAATTTTCATTGACATCTTTGCAATAAAGATGCCAATTTGGCAGCAGCCTCTTACTAATCTTTTGAATGTAGAAAAATGGAAGTGTTTTAGCTCTGAGTCAGGACCACATCCACAAAGTCAATACTGATTTGTTTTGTATATTAGATAAAAAACACTATACAGCTTGTTGCTAAAGCTGTTAGCAAACTCTTTTCCTTACCAAGCTTTAAAAAAAGCTCTCACTTGTAGTATACCTCTGAAAGACTGTAAATTTTATTCCATAATACTTGCCATGAATGATAGTTTCATGACTCAAGAAGATAAAGGCTATAAAAAGTTTCCTCTGAAAGAAAATTATTGTCACCCTTTTCCTGTGCCTTAGTTTCCTTTGTTCAGTGCTGTTAATTCCTTTTCTTCTATTTTAACCTCTTTTGAGTAAGCTCGGCCCTCCATAGAGGCAACAAGGAGTAGGCAATCAAAGCCACATGCTGTCACAGTTGTTAACAAACTAAAGCAATTCAAAAAACCATAGTGGCCCAAGATAAGTGAATCTTTAATGAAGCAACAGGCACAGTATAGAATAGGTGAGAAACATGGATTCACCAGAGTACTTAATTTAGTTGGACTGTGACCTTATCTGTGGGTGATAGACAAGGTCTGGAGTTTCCAAAAACTTCGTTATCTAGAAACTTCTATTAATAAATTAATCTGTTAATAAATCTATTAATAACCATCCTTTTAAAAACTCTTCTATTGCCCACCATAATGCATCTATATACACTTGATTTGGGTTCCTTTAGAAGCAAACCCTGAAATAAGGATTCAAAGGCAAGTAATTTGTTTTGAATCTAGTCTAGGGGAACAGATATAGGAGAGTGGGGAAGTGAATGGGGGAAAGGAAGGAAGGCAAAAAGGGTGTGTCATTATGGCATTTGCTACTGCAGGCAACTAGAGCTCGGTCTCACTAGACAGTGCTAGGAAACAGTGTAGAATACTCCTCAGAGTTATCTAGTCCAAAGATGAAGAATCTGGGATATTTTTATAGAAGATCCCTGTTCATCATTGGTTGAGGGCTGCTTCTGGGGAATAAACTCCCAGGCCTTTCTGACTTGGTATAGTCACAGGAGCTTCATGCCCTGTGATCCAAAAAAATTCCTCAGATGGAGGGAGCTGTGGGTGTTCCCAGTAAGCAAGGGTCTGTGGGTAGAGACGAGTGCTGAGGGGAAACAGGCAGGGATACTGACAGAGTCTGCAACTACATCCCTCCCAGACTGCTCTCGGACCTCTTTTAAAAGTACAGTTTGTCAGACCACCACTTGCTCCACCTCTGATTTCTGTTTACCTTATATGCATGTGCCTTTCCTCGTTATGTCATCAATCTGAGAATGTATGGAAGAGAGTAGTTCAGCCACACCCTTGACTCTATACTTTCATTGAACTACAACTGGATTTTTGACTCGCCTCATTGTTGTGAACTGATTATAAGTCTAAAGACTCCTCCTTGCTATTTTGTCTGTTCCTTCACTTGTTTCCTATGGATTCACTGCCTTAGCATACTCTAGTTCTATGAACTAAGTCTACACATTTCCTTCCTCCAATGTAGTAAATGTTTCTTTTACTCATTGCTAACCTAATGTGTATTATGTGATGTGTTCCATTCTTAACATAGCCAACATATAATAGATGACCTTTCTTCTTCTGAAAATCATTGAGTAGAGCTACATGACTTGCTAACCTAAGCATTTTATTTATACAAATAAATTTAACACACAGACCTGCCAGCATTTTTGACCCAGTACTTACTATATCAAACTGAATTCAACAGAACATCCAGCAGGACAAAATGGGCTTCATACCAGGGATGGAAGATGTTTCAACATACATAAAACCAAATGGTCAATCTGGAAGTTCTTAGGCAATGATATTGTTTCACCCCTTTGTAAACTTCCAATTTAGCAGGAAGACTGGAATAACCAAATAATTGGAATACAATATGATAGTATTTTTGGTATCATTTCTTTCAGCAAGGAGTTCTTAATCTCAGAGATTCCAAAAATGAATTCATGAACCTCATAGATCAGTGACAGGACAGAATTTATTAGGCAGAAAGGAATACAGAAAGAATTAAGGGCAACAGAACTCTGGCAATGTGGGGGGGAACTCAAGTTGGAAACCCTGTGTGGGTCTAGGGGATTATATACCATTTGTAAACAGGGAGGTCTTGGGAGTAAAGATCACACTTAGCCAGGAGCTGGCAGACAGAAAATAGCTTCCCAATGTTGATTAGGAAATGAGTGTATTAACAAATGAATGCAGTCCCTCTAGCTTTGGGCCAAACAGCAGGGTGTATACTTTCCACTTCAGGAATGGCCTGCCTTTTCCTGTGTGAAATACTGGCCAAATTGCTTTTCTCCTATCTTGCTTATATTCAGAAAGTGAGGTTTGGAGAAAAAAGAAAAAAAAAAACTCTGGTTGCATAAGCCTGGAAAATGGGGGGTCCCTGTCTAGATCTGAAAGGGGGAACCCTGTATCAGTACAATAAATAAACATATATATATATACACACACACCCACACACATATATATGTGTTTGTGTGCATGCTATGGCAAATCAAAGACAGACACCTACTCTTCCAGAGGATTCAGGGAATCTTCATGGACATGACGCTTAAGAAGCTTTGAAGGAATGAGGAGAACTTGGCTAGATGAAAAAAGATAGTAAGACATTCTCGACAGAGGAAATTAAAAGTATAAAAGAATAAAGTAACTTTGTGTGTACTGGAAAACAAACTGTTCAGGGTTTCTAAAGTGTAAAATGTGAAGTGTGGTATCTAAAAATTGAGATGGAACGATAAGTCGAACCAGAATGTGGATGGATTTGGATACCTTGATAACTTTCTTCTTATACGCAACATAACATCCCAGGAAGAACAAGAGTTTAGCGAATCTGAAATACTAAGTACAGAGTAAGTACTTGTTCCATCTAGTTACTGAAAGCTGAGTTCTAGCAAACACTTGCTTTTCTTTGTGTATATAGAGGGAGGCTGTTAGCTTTCTTCTTGCCCTTGACTTCTAGTTGACCCAAGATTTTTCATGGCTGCTAACCTCCATCTGCCAAATGACTTCTTGTCATTATTTAGAAATAAGACCCATAATTAGAATTTTATTGTTATTCTAAAAGACAAAAAAAATCACACTGACAGTACTATCTGTCCTTAATTTCTCTTTCTTCATATCCAGAGACCTTCTCTCATAGCAACTATCTCCTCCATTGTAGAGGAAATCTTCTTAAAGAAACAAATTCATTAAGGAAAAATTAAACATTTTAAAACTTCCAAACAGAATCATCTTTTGTATTATTAAGTCAAATTATAAAGGTGATTTATATAATCAATGCTAAGATTCATTCAACACTATCTCATTAAGCACCTACCACTTTGCCCCCTCTCCAAAAAAAGGAAAAAAAGGACAAAAGATATGTATAATTAGGCAGTAGAGGGCCAGTGACTTAAGAGTACATTGCAATGAGAAAAGCTGCCTGATGAATTTCCATGTCTTCCTAATCTCTCTGCTTCCCTAATTCTGCTTTCAAGAACTCCCCTGACAGTTCACCTCGGCCTTAGACACGTACAGACACACATATATATATATATATACACACACACACAAAATGCCTGAAATTCATTTCTTTGGGATGTGTTAGCCTCTTTAAAGGATTTAGTTTTTAAATGGAAACATATGTATATGTGTGTGTATATGTACTGGTGTGCATGGGCATACACACAAACATCCACAAACCTTTTATGTAAAGGTAAAGATAGTTGACATTCTGGCTTTGTGGGCCATATGGTCTCTGTCTCAATTATTCAACTCTATTGGATCAGTATAGACAATATTTAAATGAATGGGCATGCCTGCATTCTAATACAGTTTTATTTATGAGCACTGAAATTTGAATTTTATATAATGTTCCTGTGTCACAAAATATTATTATTCTTTTTATTTTTGTCAACCATTTAAAAATGTAAAAACTATTCTTAACTCATGAGCCATATAAAAACATTTGATAGTCCCAAATTGGTCCACAGGCTATCGTTTACTAAACCCTACAGTGACATATTCACTCCCTAACACTAAGTGGCCTTCCATTTATCACAATCTGAGTTGTGAGGCTGTCTTATGTGAGCACTATGCTGAATAAAGAAAATAGTGGTAGAAAGGGAGAGGACAATGAAGGTGGAGAGAAATCTGAGATCAATCAACTTATATCCATAGGTTAGCACAATGTTTTCTAGCTTTGGCTGCATACTGGAATCACCTGGAAAGTTTTAACATATTTTTAATGCCTAGGTTCCATGCCCAAAGAGTCACATATAGTTAGTCTAGAATATGGTCTACACATGGGGATTTTTAATAGCTCTCTCCAAGGTTTTTCTATTGTTCACCCAAGGGTGAAGGTCACTCATCTCACATAAGACTGTTGACAAAGACATAGGATTTGGGGATCACCAAAGACCAGAAAGTTGAGCTACATTCCATTTTTCTCCCCTTTTTTTTTCTTTTTGTTTCTTTTTCTTTTCTTTTTTTTTTCTGAGACAGAGCCTCAAGCTGTCACCCTGGAGAGAGTGCTGTGGCATCACAGCTCACAGCAACCTCCAATTCCTGAGCTCAAGCCAGTGTCCTGCTTCCGCCTCCCAAGTAGCTGGGACTACAGGTGCCTACCACAACGCCCAGCCATTTTTTGGTTGCAGACATCATTGTTGTTTGGCAGGCCCAGGCTGGATTCAAACCCGCCAGCTCAGGTGTACGTGGCTGGAGCCTTAGCCTGTTGAGCCACAATCACCAAGCCTTTTTTTTTTTCTTTAAAAAAGGGGTCTGACTGTCTTACCCAGGCTGGAGTGCAGTGGCAGGATCAATTGTGTAGCTCACTGCAACTTCAAACTTCTGGCCTCAAGAAATTCCTCCCACCCTGACCTTCCCAACATGCTGGGATTATAGGCATGCGCCACCAGGCCTGGCCTCTTTTCTTTCTCATTTTTTGTCTCTCTACCATTTAGCAGGATCATCTCACTTTCCAACCACAACCTCCCCTTGCCCATCATTCTTACATGTTCATTGCAGACCTGAAACAACTAAAAGAAGTTAGGAAAGTTCATAAACCTCATAAAGAATATTGTGCATTGACCCTGTGTTGTGCTAGTCATTAGCTTCATGGTCTCCGTGAGTTTTAGGATCTGGCAGTTCTGTGCTGCCTTTGGGGAGCAGCCATTTAACCATGCAGGCACAGGCTCACATTGTCAGCCATTCTGGGAAGGTAAGCTCCGGGACAATTATCTCGCAGCTACAACTCCTAGGAGATGATTATGTAACCCAGAAAACAACTCATTAAATTGTAGTCTCTTCTTTCCGATCTTTGGATTCCCTTTCTAAAATAGATATATCTGAGAAGTTATTATTAAGATTTAGGATGGGCGGCGCCTGTGGCTCATCAAGTAGGGCGCCGGCCCCATATACTGAGGGTGGCAGGTTCAAACCCGGCCCGGGCCAAACTGCAACAAAAAAAATAGCCGGGCATTGTGGCGGGCGCCTACCGTCCCAGCTACTGAGGAGGCTGAGGTAAGAGAATCACGTAAGCCCAGGAGTTGGAGGTTGTTGTGAGCTGTGACGCCACAGCACTCTACTGAGGGCGATAAAGTGAGACTCTGTCTCTACAAAAAAAAAAAAAAAAGATTTGGGGGCAGTATGAAATTAGATATAACAAACTGGAAGACTTTTAAAAGTTTATTTTATAAGCTAAAGTATATAACTCTTTTTTTAACACAGAAAGTGTTTCTTTTAGTTACTCACAATATCCAAGCTTCACATCCCTACACTTGGGCCCTATTAGAATGGGATAAATGTTTCTCTTTCTTGCCAATTTTTACTTAACCACATTTTAGCTTGAAGGTTTATTGGTGCTGATTTCTAATGCTTCTTACATAAATCTCAGTAACATGATATTGAAATCAAAAAATAATTTTTTTCTTAATCGAAACTTAAACTCCCCAACTTTAATTTAGAATCATCTACCTTCCTCCTATTTAAGTGGTAATGGTTCATGTATTTTATGTCATACCTTTTATAACATCTAGAAGAATTGGTACCCAAATATTTATGAGGATCTGCCTCATAAGAATAAACCTTGTATTAGACTAATCAACTGAAAGGAAAATATTTTTGAGAGGCTCACAGTAAATGCCAGGGACAAATGTGAAAGTATATGTCATTTTTGAGATAATGCTGCTGGCAACAATAATTTATAGTAGCTGACTTACAATCACAAGAATTTTTTCCTTATTACAGGATAGCATTTTAAATGTCATCACTGCAATTAATCAACTTCTGCCAGAGCTCCTACATAAATAGGACGTTTAGTTTCGCCAAGGCCAATTCATGATGAGGCATTTATCGGGACCATCTGGTGCTAGGAGGCCTTTCAGCACACAGACAAGCACAAAACACTCACATGTCCATCCCTTTGGTACATAACTTGTTGGCTCATTCTACAAGATTCACCCCTAGCCTTTTTCCAAGGAGATTTTACCTAAAACAGTAGTGACAGATATTTTTGTGGTATTATTGTTCTGAGAGCAGAGAGCCTATGGTCACTGTGCAGCATCATTGGGGATGTCTCTGTGCCCCACCTAAGTAGAACCTCTGAGATGAGCAGAAATAACCAAACAATCCCATTACAAAGTGTGCAAAGGACGTGATAGAAACTTTTCAACTGAAGATATACTAATGGCCAGAAAACTCATGAAAAAATGCTCAATGTCTCTAATCACTAGAGAAATACAAATCAGAACCACCATGAGATATCACCTAACTCCAATGCAAATGGCTTGTATTAAAAAGTCCCCAAACAACATATGCTGGCATGGATGCACAGAGATCAGAACGCTTGTATACTGTTGCTGGGACTGCAAACTAGTGCAACGTCTATGTATGGAGATAACTCAAAGAACTTAAAGTAGACCCACAATTTGATCCAACAATCCCACTGCTAGGTATATACCTAAAGGACAAAAGGTCACTTGATAAAAAGGACACCTGTGCTCAAAAGTTTTTAGCAGCACAATTGGCAATTGCAAAGATGTGGAAACAACCCAAGTACTCACCAATGCGTGAATGGATTAATAAAGTGCGGTATATGTATACCATGGAGTTCTACTTAGCAGTAAAAAGTGTGGTGATCTAGTATCTTTTGTGACAACTAGATGGAACTGGAAACCATTCTTCTCAGTGTAACAACACAGGAATGGAGAAACAAACACATGTACTCAATACAAAATCGTAACTAACTGTAACTAATGTAACACTTAGAGGCACATATCAAGGTAAATCTCAATGAAAACCAAACTAGCGGAGAGGGGAGGTAAGGATCAGTAAGTTAATGCCTATTTGGTACAGTGAACACTATCTGGGTAAAGGGAACACTTATAACATTGACTCAACGTGTACAAAAACAAAGTATGTACAAAACGTATACCCCCTAATATTCTGAATTTTTTTAATATTAAAAAGGGAAAAAGAAAAGAAATATTTGGAATGGCTTAAACGTGCTTAACTGTTTTCAAATATAGAAAAGTATCACCTGAGGTAGGAGGGCTTAGGAAAATCAAGGAACTTAGAATTCCAAAGTGTATCAGTTATATCAATCTATTGTATCAATGTAATGTAATATAATATAATCAATTGCATCAATCTATTTAATCACAAAATTTTATTCTCTTGTCAGAGTGAACATGAACAGGTACAGCCAAAGGTCCCTCCTGAGACAAGCCCATATAGGGTGCTTTACCAGTAAGATGTTTATTATTATAGATGCACTTGTAACTTATTCAGATCACAACTGAGAGAATGAAACTTAAAGCTTATATTTTACCACTTAGCATATTTTGTGCTTAGTGGAGATAAAGAATAAAATAAGAACAAACACTTCTCTTCACCTCTAATTTATCAAAACCTATTTTTACTTATGAAACTTCACTAAATAAGAAAATTGCGATCACCTCAAGGGCAGAAACTGTGTTTTTCATTTATTATTATTGAATGGAATTGAATCATTTTAGCAAACATGAAAGTGATTCAAGGCCATTTACCAAATGTCATTATCTTTATACCACATTTATTAAACGTGCACCATGATTCAGACACTAAAGCAATACAGAGAAATGAAACATAATTCCCCATCTTTGAATAAACATGTACTGAGTGTCTTCTTTGGACCAAAACACTATGAAGGTGCTGGAGATACGTGGTAAATATGACATGAACTCTGTTGCCAAGGAGCTCACAGTTGAAAGAAGCACCAGAGCCCACATACATGGATCATTCAGGAAGCCAAATAAGACATTATGTAGCCAAGTACTAAACACAGTAGTTTGGCAAAGACTGTAAGTCTGTAGGAACTACATGAAGCAGAGGTTAAGAAGGCTTGTTTTTGACAGAAAAGACCTGATGCGGAAGGCTGGACTTCATCTGCCCTTGAAGACTGGAATAGATTTGCATAGATGGAGAGTGGCCAAGAGAGCATATCAAATGGGGAGAAAGTGAGCAAAAGATCTTAGGAGGTGCAAGGAAACATGGTGAGTTGAGAGAATAGTAAGGAACCTGGATTGGCTGAGAGAACGCCGGTAAGCAAAGGAAACAAAGAAAGACAGGGTAAAGTTCAATGGCAATGTCCCTGGAGTCAGGCAAATGGGATCAAACCTAGTGAGGTATAGAAGGGCTTTGAAGAGAAGGGTCACATGATAGTTGCTAAGCAGTCCCAGTGGCTCTTATGAATTTGGTGTGGTTCACATATCCTCAGTGTTTCCCTTATCAGCTTTTCCCTGCCTGTGTCTTTAGTTGCTACTCTCCTTCCAGGTTAAAGTCGGGATATACTTTTTCTTCTAGGGGAAGCATGGGTTCATCAGATCTCAATGACCGCGATGCTGGTCCTGGGACCCCAAAGAGCAGCTGGAGCAGTGATGTAACCCCAGGTACTCAGAGGTCGCCAGTACGCAGCACCCGCAGTGTAACCTCAGTCATCACTAGAGTAAGTGCCCAATTGTGAAAGGATATCCAGTCTCTTGGAGTCAACCTCGCTAGCACCGTGGGACTGAGTTTGAACTCCCCGTATTGCAGAGCTGCTATTTTTTTTTTTTTTTTTGAGACAGAGTCTCACTTTATCACCCTTGGGAGAGTGCTGTGGTATCAAAGCTCACAGCAACCTCCAACGCCTGGATTTAGGTGACTCTCTTGCCTCAGCCTCCCAAGTACCTGGGACTACAGGCTCCTGCCACAATGCCCAGCTATTTTTTGTTACGGTTTGGC
>CAUYON010093418.1:0-28873 GCA_963573935.1 Arctocebus calabarensis
TTGTGGCGGGTGCCTGTAGTCTCAGCTACTTGGGAGGCAGAGGCAAGAGACTCACTTGAGCCCAGGAATTGGAGGTTGCTGTGAGCTGTGATGCCACAGCACTCTACCCAGGGTGACAGCTTGAGGCTCTGTCTCAAAAAAAAAAAAAAAAAAACCAAAAAAAACAGTTCAATAAATCACTATGACAATCTTTAAAATGATCAAAATGATGTTTTTAATATCATAAAGTTATTTTTAAATTGTACTCATTGTCTATATTTTATTTATTCCTAAATAATTTAAGTCAATAACATAATTATCTTAGGAAATTATGTGTACTATATTTCTGTTTTTTTCAGGTCTATGCATGGGGGTGTGGAGCTTGTCTAGGTTGTGGTTCTTCAGAAGCTACTGCTTTGAGACCCAAACTTATTGAAGAACTGGCTGCTACAAGAATAGTTGATATTTCTATTGGAGACAGTCATTGTTTGGCTCTTTCTCATGGTAAAGTAATTTGTTTTTAAAGAAATAGTACTGACTCATCTTCCATAAATATATTACATTTAAATTTGGCTTTTCTTTTACACTTTTTTTAGATAATGAAGTTTATGCCTGGGGCAATAATTCTATGGGGCAGTGTGGCCAAGGCAATTCCACAGGTCCTATTACTAAACCAAAGAAAGTGAGTGGCTTAGATGGTATAGCTATTCAGCAGATTTCAGCTGGAACATCACATAGTTTGGCATGGACTGCTCTTCCTAGGGACAGGTAAGCGTGCCTGTGTTTAAAAATTCTTGTGTGTTAATACTATCAGAAACATCAACAAAAAAATCTGTGCTTTATTCATAAAACACGCTTCTGAACATTTCTAGGATTGGTTTATTTCTAGGATTGGTCATAGAAATAACATAGATAGCTTTTGATTTGAATGTTGAGATTATATTTCTGAAATAAGTTATAACTTGTATTTAAAACATTTTCTTAAACATTTTGAATTCTCTATATACTGATAAAAAAACAAATGTCGGCTCTGCGCCTGTGGCTCAATGGGCTAAGGCTCCAGCCATGTACACCTGAGCTGGCGGGTTCAAATCCAGCCCGGGCCCCCCAAACAACAATGACGGCTGCAGTCAAAAAATGACCTGGCGTTGTGGCGGGCGCCTGTAGTCCCAGTTACTAGGGAGGCAAAGGCAGGAGACTCGCTTGAGCCCAGGAATTGGAGGTTGCTGTGAGCTGTGATGTCACGGCACTCTATCGAGGGTGACAGCTTGAGGCTCTGTCTCAAAAAAAACCCAAAAAACAAGTGTCTATATATCAAGAGGAAATTCAATTAAAATAATTAAAATCAGATGGAGGTTTTATTGATTTAACTTTGTTTGACCTTGGTGTCCTTGATCTGGTTGGTTTTGTGAAAAAAACAATGGCCATACTTGGAATTTTTTTTTTTTTTTTTTTTTGAGACAGAGTCTCAAGCTGTCACCCTGGGTAGAGTGCAGTAGCATCATAGCTCACAGCAACCTCAAACTCTTGGGCTTAAGCAATTCTCTTGCCTCAGCCTCCCAAGTAGCTGGGACTACAGGTGCCCACTTCAACGCCTTGTTGTTGTTTTTTGGTTGTAGTTGTCCTTGTTGTTTGGCAGAGCCCGGCTGGATTCAAATCCGCCAGCTTTGGTGTATGTGGCTGGTGCCCTAGCTGCAGAGCTACAGATGCCGAGTCATACTTGTATTTTTTTTTTTAAGGGATAAAGTCTCACTCTATCACCTAAGCTGGAGTATAGTGGTGTAATCATAGCTCACTACAGCCTTGAATCCCTGGGCTCAAGCAATCTTCCTGCCTTAGCTTCCCGAGATCTGGGATTATAGGTGAGCATCACTACATCCAGCTAATTTTTGCATATTTTTTGTAGAGAGGGTTGATACGTTACCCAAGCTAGTCTTAAACTCCTGATGTCACGTGATTCTCTGCCTCCTCCTCCGAAGTACTGGGATTAAAGGCATGAGCCATTGTACCTGGCCCCAATGGCCATACTTTTAAATTAAGGAAGTTACTTTTTTTTTTTTTTGAGACAAGTCTCACTTTGTTGTCCTAAGTAGAGTGCTGTGGCATTACAGCTCACAGCAACCTCCAGCTCTTGGGCTAGGGTGATTCTCCTGCCTCAGCCTCCTGAGTACCTAGACTACAGGAGCCCGCCACAATGCCTGGCTATTTTTGTTGCAGTTGCCACTGCTGTTTTAGTTGGCCAGGGCCGGGTTCGAACCCACCACCCTCGGTATATGGGGCTGGCGCCCTACCCACTGAGCCACAAGCACCACCCTAAGGAAGTTACTTTTGTAGAAATTTAGCTCTTTCCTAAATTGATAACCATATGCAATTTGGTTACAAATCAGGTGGGTGATTTTTAGTCAATGTTAGGAAATTGAATTTTTGTTTTTTGTAGAGACAGAGTCTCACTTTATCGCCCTTGGTAGAGTGCCGTGGCGTCACACACAGCTCGCAGCAACCTCCAACTCCTAGGCTTAGGTGATTCTCTTGCCTCAGCCTCCTGAGTAACTGGGACTACAGGTGCCCACCACAACGCCTGGCTATTTTTCTGTTTTGCAGTTCCTCTGAGGTTGGGTTTGAACCCACCACTTTCAGTACATGGGGCCTGAGCCCTACTCAATGAGCCACAGGTGCCGCCCCAGGAACATTTGGGTTGTTTCAGATATTTGTGGTTACACGTGGTAATTTACAGCTTAGAATGCATTATATTTTCAGTCTAGACCTTTCATTCAGGGGAGGTTTATTATGACTTCTAATCAATTAAAAACACAGAAGCCAAAAATAAATAAGTTGAACGTAAATAGTTTGCTTTTAGTATTAAATCTACAACTTCACACTTTATATGTAGATCGTTGGGTCCTAAGAACTTCAAAATAGTCACAAGAGATTTCAGGAGTTTTTCTTTTAATAGATTTTAGTATATCATTCCATAGAGTTAGGATATTTTTCTTAATATGAAAAATATATTTTCTAGACTCTGAGAATCAAAAAGGGTTTTAATAGATCATGTGGCTCAGCCCTCTGCCTTCAGGTGAGTAGATATTCAAACCTTCCAGACCAGGTGGTGGTTATATGGTTTCTTGTGGAAGATGGCAAATTCTTGGTTTTCCTCACTTGCTAAAGTGAAGGTTTTTTTTTTTTTAAACACTTTTCATAATCAAGAACATCTTCTATGTATCTTGGTGAAATCTTTCAGCTTTAATATATTTTAATGTTTGATCATGTGTGAAAATTTCATTTTAGGCTTGTTTCATGATTTTATTCTGTGTCCTTCTAGACAAGTTGTTGCATGGCACCGACCTTACTGTGTAGATCTTGAAGAGAGTACCTTCTCACACCTGCGTTCATTTCTTGAAAGATACTGTGATAAAATAAACAGTGAGATTCCACCACTCCCTTTCCCTTCATCAAGGTATGTTATGTATATGTATATATGTGTTGTGGTGTGTGTGTGCATGCATGCATATTACTATTTTTGAGTTTTGAGTATTCTTGTTTGCTTTATTCCTCAATAATGCAAGTTTTTTATACTCTACAGAAGAGATAATTTAGATAGTTATTGATAATAACCTCTAGGAAAAACTTATTCATTATTTTACAAATCATGTTTTAAAAGATACCATTCATGGCTGGGTGCTTGTAGCTCAGTGGCTAGGCGCCAGCCATATGCTCCAGGGTTGGAACAAACAAACAAACAAAAAACTAGCCAGGCCTTGTGGCAGGCACCTGTAGTCCCAGCTACTAGGGAGGCAGAGGCAAGAGAATCGCTTGAGCCCAAGAGTTTGAGGTTGCTGTGAGCTACTACGCCATGGCACTCTACTGAGGATGACAATGTGAGACTCTGTCTCAATAAAACAAAACCAAACAAATTATTTTTCCTGACTTGACAAAAATTTTAAAGAGAAAAAATATTACCCTAACTAGGTAGCCTGTGTACTTTGATGTTTTGGAAATTCACAGTGGTTTGTCTGATTTTAGGGAACACCACAATTTTCTCAAGCTGTGCTTGAAACTACTTTCAAATCACCTTGCTCTTGCACTTGCGGGAGGGGTAGCTACCAGCATTCTTGGGAGGCAGGCAGGTCCACTTCGAAATTTGCTCTTCAGACTGATGGATTCAACTGTTCCAGATGAAATCCAAGAGGTAAGTGGACTCATGAATCTGTATCTGAAGCCACAGCATTCTTTGAAATTTTAGTTATGTAATATATTCAACTGTGCTTTGGACAACTGCAGTTGGTTCAAGTCGTGGTTAACTCATCCTCTAAGACAAAGATCAGATGCTATCTCTAAGAAACTTTTCATTTCCTGCCCTCCCACCAGATTAGGATTCTTTCATATATGTTCTCATTACATCTCATTGTATTATAGTTGCTTATTAACAAACACGTCAAAAAAGAAAAAAATGCAAGACTTCTACACTGAAAACTATAAAACATCATTGTAAGAAATTAAAGAAAACCTAAATGAATGGACAAACATCCCATGTTCATGGATTACAAGAGTTAATATTAAGATGTCAATACTCCTAAATTGGTTTACAGATTCAGTGTAATCACCATCAAAATTCCAGCTGCCTTTGTGTGACAGAAATTGACAAGCTGGCTGGGGCGCCTGTGGCTCAACAGGCTAAGGCGCCAGCCACGTACACCTGAGCTGGCAGGTTCTCATCCAGCCCGGTCCTGCCAAACAACAATGACGGCTGCAACCAAAAAATGGCCGGGCGTTGTGGCAGGTGCCTGTAGTCCCAGCTACTTGGGGAGGCAGGAGACTCACTTGAGCCCAGGAAGTGGAGGTTGCTGTGAGCTGTGATGCTACGGCACTCTGTCCAGGGTGATAGCTTGAGGCTCTCAAAAAAAACCCCCCAAAACATGAATGTCCACACTGTATTATGCACAGAGTCCAACTCCAAGGGTAAGTTATGCCACTGGCTTCCCTTTTATCCTGTGTCTTACACCCTCTTACCTGAGATGTCTGCGTCTCTCCATCCCATCACACATTGCTCTTCAGTCCCTCCTTGTAAATCTCCACCCCATGAGCCACATCCTTCAACATCTCCAATTTTCCCTATTCTATGCACCCTCTTCTCTATGGGACTTCCTCTTTTTACTGATTTCCTACATGACATTAAGACCCCTGATTATCTCTCAAGATTTGTCAGAGGTGATTTGAGTCCCTCAAGAAGAAATAGGTGTCTTAGCATTAACCATAAGCTTCCTGCAACCAAAAATTACCCCAAGTTTTAAAAGGTGCAAAGCAAAGATGGTGCAATGTATCTCCTAATATCATTAGTCTGGCTTCCAAGTTTGCAACTCTCAGCCTGGCTGTAAATATAAAGATTCTTTTATGCTGGTTAATAATCTGTAAAGAAAGCACAGCTCCATAATTATGTGGTAAGTCAAAAGTTCAGCAAGAGGATTTAGTGCCTGGCTTCTAACAAATACATTATGGGGAGGAGAAGATTTATAATAGATAAGTTTGCACCACCTTGACCAAGTGATCGAGGTCGCCATCCCAGTAGTAAGTCACGTGCTATCACATACCCACAACATGGTGTGACGAGAAGGGCACCGACCCTGTGGAATTCTTCCCCCAGATCCATAATGCTGATCTTGTGAAGTTTCAGAAGAAAACATTGAACAAACCCAAGTCAAGGGAAGTTCTAAAAGAATACCTAACCAGTACATCTCAAAATTTTCAAGGTCATGAAAAACAAGGAAAAACTGAAGAACTGTCACAGATTAGAGGAGGCAAAGAGGCATGACAAGCAAAGGTAATGTGGCATCCTGGGTTAGACCCTGGAACTGAAAAAGCACGTTAGTGGAGAAAGTGGGAAAATCCTAATAAAGTCTATAGTTTTCAAGATACAAATGTATCTGTGTTAATTTTTAGTTTGCATAAATGTGTTATGATTATATAAGATGTTAGTTAACCTTAGGGGAAGCTGGGTGAAGGGTTTATGGGAATTGAATTCTTTTGCAGTTTTTGGCCAGGGCTGGGTTTGAACCTGCCACCTCTAGCATATGGGGCCAGCATCCTATCCCTTTGAGCCACAGGTGCTTCCAGGGAATTGAATTCTTCTGTTAAGTATAAAATTATTAAACAAAAAATAAGTTCAGGGCTGGGTCAGGTGGCTCATGCCTGTAAACCTAGCACTCTGAGGTGGGTGGATTGCTGAGCTCAGGAGTTCAGAGACCAGACCGAGCAAGACCTTGGCTCAAAAAATAGCCAGGTATTGTGGCAGGCGCCTGTAGTCCCAGCTACTTGGGAGGCTGAGACAAGAGAATTGCTTGAGCACAAGAGTTTGAGGTTGCTGTGAGCTGTGACACCACAGCCCTCTACTGAGGGCAACATAGTGAGACTCTGTTTCAAAAAAAGAAAAATAAGAGCTACCTCAAAATTTATGTGATTAAAGGTTATATCAATCAAGGTCCACTCAGGAAAACAGGTACCACACCAACTGTTTATATGGAGAATTTATTTATTTTGAGACAGAGTCTCACTATGTTGCCCTTAGTACAGTGCTGTGACATCACAGCTCACAGCAACCTCAAACTCTTGGGCTTATACGATTCTCTTGCCTCAGCCTCCCAAGTAGCTGGGACTACAGGTGCCCCCACAACACCCAGCTATTTTTTTGTTGTGGTTGTCATTGTTGTTTAGCTGGCCTGGGCCGGGATCGAACCCACCCACCCCAGTGTATGTGGCTGGCACCGTAAACACTGAGCTACAGGCACCGAGACTATATGGAGAATTTAATATATGGAACTGGTTCGATGGGTACCAGCAAACTGAGATGTAGGAAGGGGACACTGAGCTGACAGACCGCAGGGAGCAGCTTCATTCCTCATCCCAGAGCTGAGGGAACAAAGAGCAGAGGCTAGGGTCCTCAGATCCTACCTGGGTCCTCTGAAGCTGGGCCTCAGACTTCTGAGGTGGGGGTACAATCTAGGTGATTCTGGGCTTGGGGAAGGGGACACAAGCAAACTAACATAAAAAATGGCAGCTATACCATTTCTGGGCAGAGTACCCCGCAGGAGAAGCTGCCTTTTCCCTTCAGGCCCTATGGGCTCTCTAGCGCCCCACCATGGGCAGGGAGCAGTGGGCTACACACAAGGGCGGTTACAGGGTCCCATCCCAGCCTGGCAGTGTAGAGGGTGGTCTGGGCTGGGGGACCACAGCTTAACTGTGGCGGAGGTGAAGTAATATTGTGCCTTCTGGTACTTATTCCTTCCATTAAGTGCCCAGGCTATTTGCTCTCCCTCTCTTTAAAATTACAACATGGCGGCTTGGCACCTGTGGCTCAAGGGGCTAAGGCGCCAGCCACGTAAACCTGAGCTCACGGGTTCGAATCCAGCCCCCGGGCCCACCAAACAACAATGATGCTACAACCAAAAAACGGCCGGGCGTTGTGGCGGGCGCCTGTAGTCCCAGCTACTTGGGAGGCAGAGGCAGGAGACTCGCTTGAGCCCAGGAATTGGAGGTTGCTGTGAGCTGTGATGCCACGACACTCTGTCCAGGGTGACAGCTTGAGGCTCTGTCTCAGAAAATAAATAAATAAACAAATAAAAAAAAATTACAACATGGATTAGCAGAGGACATAAACTTCTAGTGTCATCAGCATTTAAAATTTTAATACAGCCAGTTTCGGTAGCTGGCAGCCGTAGTCCCAGCTACTTAAGAGGCAGAGGCAGGAGGATGGCTTGAGGCCAGAGTTTGAGGTTGCAGTAAGCTGGGATAGTTGCGCCATTGCACTCTAGTCTGGGCCTACACCTCACTGTTTATGTTTGTTTGTTTGTGTTCTCTCCTGCTCCAGCCTGGGCAACAGTGTGAGACCCCTGTCTTAAAAACAATTTTTTTTAAGATAAAGCATTTGTATGATTAATCTCTATAATATTGAGGGCTACTACTTTACTTAATTGACCTCAAAAGACCATTTTAGAAACTGAATAAGCAGGATGGTGTAGGATACTATTTACATGTAACTAATGTTTAAGACCAGAAGTCTTTAACTTTTATAACTTTTGTAAAATAGTTTCATTACAACATAAGGTTAATCTGCATCTCTTCAAAAGCTGAAAAATTCACCAAATTTTCTTTGAAATTCAACACCGATAAGTATAGTTTCCCGTAAGATGGGGCCTATGGTGACAACAGGAAACAGAGGCAAGAGTGAACACACTTGGTTTCAGTATGTTTCAAAGAAATTTCGAGGAAATTCCTACAACACAGATGCTTTAGAGTTTCACTGCTGAATACCACAGTGCTCTAGCTTGTTAAGAAACACAGCACTAAACAACAAACCAAAAGTTCAAGCATTGTGTTTAGTGGCACATTTTAAGTGAGCAAAACTTAAGTTATAAAGTTACCTTCTCTGAGCTTCTGTAAGTCTGTATCTATACCTCATTTTTCACTTCCCCCTTTGTATTACAGCTGTTTTGTGTATATGTCTGGTTTTCTCTGCGAAATTGTAAACTCAAGGGCAAAATCCATGTTGTAATCATCTTTGTGTTATCCTTAGTGATTAGACCAGTCCATGTAGAAGGCAGACGTCTGTAGAATGGATATAAACAGTAAGATGTTCAGAAGAGTACAATGCATGCTTATGGTGACTCTAGATTCTGAATTCCTGCCCCTCAGACTAATACACAGACTGGCCCAGTTAATGCTCACAAAATAACTGAAAAACACAGACCACCATGTGTTTTTTAATTAAGGATTTGTGAAGCAATATTTAGTAAGCTTAACTAGGAGCTAAAACTCTCTGGTCCTGCCAGTGAACAGTATGCAAGACTTAAGAATAAAGAGGAAGTGATTTAATGAGATGAGTAGGCCAACAGGAGCTGGAAGATACAGTTGCCTCAGTTTTTCCATTTATCTGATACTCAAGATTTTGGGCAAGTAATTTAACATCTCTGGGAATCAACGTCCTTATCTGTACAGAGGGATTTCTAGCCCCTGTCTATCTTACAGAGTCATTAAGATAAGTACAGATAAGTAAAAATGTTTTGAAAACCATCCAGTGCTATGAAGATATAGATTATCCTTAGTGATCATCATTAGTGATAACATTACCATCATCGTTACTATCATTTTTGAAAGCTTAGGGAAAAGAGTATACAAATGAAATATAAGCAGTTTGATAAGTATTCTCTTACCCACAAATCCCAAAGCTCTTAGAGTACATATAATTAGTACATATCTCACTTTGCTGTGACCCAGAATTACTGTAACTCTGCCTTATACTCTATTAGAATTTAACTACTTGGGAACAGCAAGCCTCCCCCCAGCTCCCCATGAAGACACATACCACAGTGACTGCAAGGCTCTTGGATACTCTGTTTATGATGAGAAGGGAAATGGAAGACACTGTGTAAATTGAAATGAGAGTGAACAAGCTTTCCTTTGGCTTGCTGTGACCCTGGTGTTCTAACAAACTATGCAGCAGAGTGGAAAACAAGCTGATGGAGAAAACAAAGCACAGGCCTAAGACACAGCTTCTGGGCAAACCGTGGGGCTGACGCACCCAGTGCCTGAGCTCTGGCTCAGGGCTGTGATACAGAGGCAATGCTGCCTGGCCACCCCTCCCACTGCCACGTCCACACACAGCCTCTGGGGGACACATCTACTGCTCTCAGCATGCCCATCAGGCCTCAGAGAGAGCAACTGTGTTTCCGTTAGCCACTCTTTCCCAAGACATACATATTTTTAAAGTCAGGTTTACCAAGGTATAATCTGCGTTGACAAACACACACAACTGTGTAACCACCATCACAACCAATTTCTATCACCCCCAACATCCCCTTATACCCCTTTCTACCAAACCCTTCCCCGTACTTTAGTCCCTGACAACCATGGATCTGTTTCCAATACCTTAGAGTTTTACTCTTTCCAGAATGACATAAAACGCTTTAGAATGTTTAAAAAAACACAGCTGAAGGCCTCATTCAGCTGCACAGAACACCATGCATTTAGCGGAAGCAGAAAGGGAAGGAAGCTAGGCCACGTCCAGGGGTGGGAAAGTGAGCAAATTATCTACAGCCTGAGATGGTGACTCAGAGGCTCTGCTGGACGCCCCTGAGGGCAGGATGCTTCTTAGAGAGCTGCAAAACAGATAGTTTAAATCCAAAGACAAAGAACTCATTTTAAACTGTCCCTTTAGAAAAGGCCCAGTATCCTCTTCTGTGATTGTACAACCAGTGCTAAACACAATTAGGTTTCCTTCCAATTTAGATGAACTTTTGGCATTAAAAGAAAACATCAATTACTGGAGGTGGAACTGAATATAGATTAAAAAAAAAATTCTGTTAAGCTAAAAAGCTTGAGTTTCAATAGAACATTCTACTCATTCCTGTCAGATGTGGCTTGACCTCACAGTGAGTTGCTTTGTGCCTACTGAAATAATCAAGTCTCACTGAACCAGCTTCCTGTACAACTTAAGGCAGACACAAAGGAAAGCCATAGAACTTATGAAAGCCAGAGAGGTACAATAAGAGCCTACTGGCAAATCAAGAGCCAGGATAATTGCAAACTGCTTTTATAGCAAGAGGGAAAGTAACATTACAGCTATTATTCTGTAAAATTTAAAAAATTTTTACTCAAGGAAAATCCTGTCCTATGATTTTTCAAGCCTAAATTATATTGTTTATTCTCTTTCTACTTTATGCAATAAATTATTTATATATTTTATATTGGCTATATATGGGATTAGTTATCAAATTTTGAGATGAAGTTTGGAGAAATGACAGAAAATTTAAATTTAAAGAGTGTTTCTCAGCTCCCATCTGCACAGACTTGAAAATCTGAAGAAATGAATTTAAAGGTTTATGATAGACCTCATAGTAAAAACAGATTAAACATATGTATTTAACTCTGCTCCCTTCTGAAGTGCTACTGGAATGAGAGTAAAGAGATTAAAAGAGAAAAAAAGTGCAAACGACAAGATTAGAGAGAATGGAGAGAAAATGATAACAAAAACGTAGAAGCTGGCTCGGCACCTGTGGCTCAACGGGCTAAGGTGCCAGCCATGTACTCCTGAGCTGGCGGGTTCGAATCCAGCCCGGGCCCGCCAAACAACAATGACGGCTGCAACAAAAAAATGGTGTTGTGGCAGGCACCTGTAGTCCCAGACATTTGGGAGGCAGAGGCAGGAGACTCACTTGAGCCCAGGAGTTGGAGGTTGCTGTGAGCTCGGAGGCCACAGCACTCTATCCAGGGTGACAGCTTGGGGCTCTGTCTCAAAAAAAAAAAAAAAAAGAAGCTGAAACACACACATTGACAAGTAGAAACTGCTGTTAGGAGAATAGAAAAGGCTAAAACCCTAAATAGCATAAACTTATTTATACTACGGAATCCTGGGAGGGCTTAAGAATTGGAGTCATGGGCGGTGCCTTTGGCTCAGTGAGTAGGTCGCTGGCCCCATATACCGAGGGTGGCGGGTTCAAACCTGGCCCTAGCCAAAACTGCAACAACAACAAAAAAGAATTGGAGGCAGTGGGTGCTCCAAATAGTGGGGTGTAGATATCAGAGCGCATGTGGTTAGAATGAGATGCACTCTGTCAGGCTAGGGCCAACACGACATAACCACAGCTGGTCTAGTCGTTTTTAGGTCCTATGTGACCTTGACCTCCTATCTCTCATTCTTATTGTTTTTGTAAATTTAGCTCCTACCCTAAAGATGCCCATCTTTTTTTTTGAGACAGAGTTTCACTTTGTTGCCCTTGGTAGAGTGCTGTGGTGTCATGGCTCACAGAAACCTCAAAACTCGTGGGCTTAAGCGATCTTCTTGTCTCAGCCTCCCAAATAGTTGGGACTACAGGTGCCTGTTACAACGCCCGGCTATTTTTAGAGATGGGGTGGGGGGGGGTCTTGCTCTTGCTGAGGCTGGTCTCAAACCCATGAGCTCAGGGCAATCCACCCATCTCAGCCTCCCAGAGTGCTAGGATTACAGGTGTGAGCTACCGCACACTGCACACCATACACTGCAATCAAACTAAGATGCCCATCTTGAATAGTTTAGGAGATTGATTTAGGAAATTGACTTTTGGATTAGAAATGTTATAATAGATTACTGAGTTATGTTGATTATCATTTAAAATAAGAGTTAAAGGGGTCTTTGCTTTGAGCCTTTATGTATAAAACTGTGATTTTGGGAATGGAAGAACAGAACAGTCTTGGAGAGGCTACTCTCACTGTTCTCCAGAACTGATGATCTTCTGACAAAGTTTGGTAGACCTATCCCTGGCTCTGCGTATTGGCTGACAGTGACAAGCATGCAGACGTTCCTTGTCCCATCACATTTCAGCTGGAAAGAGGAGATGGGAAAGCCAGCATGAATGAATGGCACATAGATCCCTAGGTCTTTCCCTAGACTCCATATAGCCAGGAGCCCACCTGCTTCCCCAGCCAGAGGATCTGTTCCAGGGACAAGGACACAGATGAAGGGAAAGGGCTTGGTGAGGCCTTTCGGACTCCTGTCCTGCTGTCTCCCAGGATGCTGGCAATCAGTCTGGCTTATCCACCTGCCTCTGCCCCCACCCCCTAAGGCTGGAAATGATAGGATTCTTTAACAAGTAAACCAAATATTTGTTATTTGATTTATGACAAAGGCAATGCTGCAACGCAGAGGGGAAAAGAAAGATGGTTTTTTCAATAATTGGTGCTGGTTAAAAAACAACAAAACTCTGGTTCCTACTTCACACCGTACTGAAACATCAGTTCCAGGTAGATGGCAATCCCAAATATGAAAGGCAAAACAACATTAGGGGAAAACTTGAGCATCTTCATGATTTTGCCAGTAAAAAGATTTCTGAAATAGCATACAAAAAACACTACCATGTAAGAGAAACTTAATACACTGGACTCCATTAATATTTAAAACTCTGTTCAACTAAAAACACCATTATGAGAGTGAAAAGGCAAGCAGAGATGGGAGAAGAAGTTTGCAAAACATTTGTCTGGCAAAGAACTCATATTCCTTATTATTTCTTTATGTAGAAAGAAAAAGCAGGACAATAGAAAGGAAGCAAATGGTTTGAACTGACACTTCACAAAGGAGGACTCCAAATGGCCTGACCTCAGTCATCAGGAAAATGAAAATTCTACACACCCAACAAGAATGGCTAAAATGAAAACAATGGAAAATACCAGGTGCTGGGAACTCTCAACAGTGCTGGAGGGAAGAGTGTTCGCAGTCCCAACTACAGCATGTGCTGTGACTCAGCAGTTCTACTCCTAGGTATGGCCCAACAGGTTTGCACATAAAACCTCAACCAAACGCCCTTGATGTAGAATGTTCACGGTGGCACAATATGTAACAGCTAAAAAGCCCCAAAAGATGGAATGCCCAATACCTACCAATAACAGGGTAGATGAATTATGGTGTGTGTACACAATGAAGAGGTCATGAGAAGAGCTTCTAGGGGGCTGGTCACAGAAGTGTGCTCACTTTGTGCAAATCAACTGTACATGTATGATTGTTACCTTTCGGTATATATGTTACACTGTAATGTAATTTTTTTAAAAAACAAGCAAACCCTATGTACATGGACCTAGAATGATTTCCAAGATATACCATTAAATTTTTTTTTTTTTTTTTTGAGACAGTGCCTCAAGCTATTGCTCTGGGTACAGTGTTGTGGCATCACAGCTCACAGCAACCTCCAATTCCTGGGCTCAAGCGAGTTTCCTGCCTCCACCTCCCAAGTAGCTGGGACTACAGGCGCCCGCCACAATGCCTGGCCATTTTTTGGTTGCAGCCTCATTGTTGTTTGGGGGGCCCGGGCTGGATTCGAACCCGCCAGCTCAGGTGTACGTGGCTGGCGCCTTAGCCCGTTGAGCCACAGGCACCGAGTCACACCATTAAAATTAAAAAGCAAGAGCAGAAGTATGCGGGAGAGTAGCTATATGCTGGCACCCCACTTACCCACTCTTCCCAGTCTCTGTACTTATCTCCAAGCTACTGAGAGTCTTGGCTACAAATAGCCAACTGTGAACCAGAGCCCCCTGTCTGAGAATCCCTCTGCTTCTCCATCCCACCCAGGGGCAGCCAATAGACAGTGATTGATGGGGATATGCAGAAGGCCAGTCCTTTATCTCAAGATGGGGCAACTCTATAGGATGTACTGTAACCAGGGCTTTCCCGTGAGACCAGGATGAACCGGGGTTCTGCCAAGACTGCACTCCCACTTGGTTTTGCTCCACCTTCACTGGAAAGCACTCCTCAATCAACAGCTTTCCAGATGATCTCCATCTCAGGCTTTCCTCCTAGAGAACCTGACCTAAACCACATGGTATCAGAAGTTGTCTACAGCAGTGAACTCTGTAGATTTAGAGGTGAATCACTCTCCAGTCAGATGGCAATGAGGACCCAACATAGATAGTGCCTGGCATGCTGTTGTTCCCTGTGGTGAAGGAAGACAGGAGACACGGTGGCAGTTTAATGTGCTGGCTGGTCACAGCAAGGACTGTGGAAGAGGTGGCTGTTATTAACAGCCATCCACTCATTGAAAAAGGAAAAGGACAGTCTCAATCATAGCAATCTGCAATTTAAATCCAACTATGACAGTCAGTGAGCACCCTCTGCTAATATTCAAAGACACCTCCCAGAGGCATAGGACCTAATTTTAGGAGAGGCAGAAACAACAACAACAAAAAAGGCTGAATTTTCAGTCTAAGCAAGTCTACTATGCCAAGGTTGGGGCCCTGGTGGCTGAACTCTTAAGACTTGAGATGAGGATGTCCATGTATATTTACTTGAGAGCCATGGACCCCAGATTTCCTGGGCCTACAAAGTAACGCACTTCCTCTCCCTGAGAGACAGAGGAACCTGTCCCTATCCCCTTGCTTGACCACTACACAAATGCCTCAAGTGAGGCGAATGCCTTAGAGGACAATGCCTGCCCTCTAGAGAACCTGCCCCTACCTTGCCTCCAGCCACCAGACCATAATGAGGACCAAATCGCTCCACTGGGGCCTGCTGGGCTTATAAAGTGAGGAAGGGACTTAAGGCCAGAGATGCTGCAGGAGCCAGAGGACACAAGGGAGTGGCTCCTGGAGTGGTGGAATATAAAGCTGATGAGGGACAGCCTGTCGATAAGGGACACTGTCTCATGACAAAGAATTTGGCAAGGGCCCTGGGTCTAATATATGCTGGGTGAGGAGCTCTTGGGAGCTTAGAAAAGTGATGGACCACAATGATTCCAGAATACCCACAGATATATTCAGCAGGAAAGTTCAAGAAGCTCAGGGGAGTAGGCATGCTAGAATGGGTCTGCCACATAAAATCAGAAAACCCTCTAGCTGGCTATGTCCCTGGGGAGGGCCTGGAAGATACTCTAATTACTGAAGCCTAGGTGTCTTAAGATTCTGCCTCAGGTCTGAGCATCCTCTTCATTCCTCCCTCAGCCTGAGGACAGACCTCTATCAAAGCTCACTGGGACAACTGGTTACCCTGTAACTCATCTTATACACTGTCATCTGAGACATCATTCAAAGTATGCGTTCTCTGACCGCCACCCCTAGCTTAAAGCCCATAGCTGGTTCCCCACGCCTACAGGATAAAAGTCCAAAGCTCATAGGAAGGCACGCACGGCCGGGGTCAGGGCCTGGCGCCACAGCCTTATCTCTTCCCACGTTCCTAGATCATCTGCTCCTCACAGGCCTGGCCCCAGTTCGGCGCCCCACCTTGAGCCTCTGCTCATCAGTCCTCCACCCATGTTTGTGTGTCCTGCTACACAATTCCCTCTAGGAGGAACTGTATCTTATCTGTCCAAGTTTAGCCTGAGTATCAGAGGTGTTCATTAGAATATTAAACGAATGAAGGACAGAAGGAAAGAGTGAATCGTCAATGAACTGTATAAGAAGCAGGGGGATCAACAGAGGGTACAGTGTGATGATTATTAAGGAAAACCATCTCTCAATTTGTGTAGAAACCAAATTAAGAGAAGAAGAAATGGTTTTCTTCCTTCTCCCAGTACATATACAATGCGAATTGGTTTGGAAATTCTTATTTTTAGAGACAGGGGCTTGCTCTGCCTCCCAGGCTAGAGTGCAGTAGCACAGTCATAGCTCACTGTGAACTCCAACTCCAGCGCTCAAATGATCCTCCTGCCTCAGCCTCCTGAGTAGCTGGGACTACATGTGCACACCACCACGCGTGGCCACAAGCCCTTTCTATAACTGTTATCCACAGAACTATACAACGATATCTACATGCCACATAAAACCCAGATCACGGTCTCGCATCTCAAAGTATCGCAGTAGACCTAACATGTAACACCTGCTTCACTGACCTAAGCCAACACAGCATCTTTAGCTAAAAAAAGAAAGCGGCAAATTTAGCTGAAGTTTTTCACAAGAAGAAAAAATCCACAGTAGTTTCAAAGTATCTTCCCCCAAACACTTAATGACAAAGGGAAAGATGACAACTCTACTATGGAGAAATCCACAGTGAGTTACATCTCAACGAAGTTGTTATTTAAAAAAGGAATAGAGATGTGACCAGGGTTGGGCTAAAGTGAAGAGCTGCAATGTCCTATTTCTTGATCTGGGTGATCGTTACAAGGGTGTTTGCTTTATAATTCTTTATAGATACAAGGACGGGGCACAATAGCTCATGCCTGTAATCCTAGCACTCTGGGAGGCTGAGGCGGGTACATTGCTTGAGCTCGCGTGTTCAAGACCAGCCTGAGTGAGAACAAGACCACGTTTCTACTAAAAATACAAAAAACTGAGGCAAAAAGATTGCTCAAGCCCCAAAATGTGAGGTTGCTGTGAGCTATGATGTCGCCATGGCACTCTACCCAGGGTGACAGCTTGATTTATCTAAAATAATAATAGTAATAAAATAAAAAAGAAAGAAAAAGAAAAAATTAGCCAGCTATTATGGTGGATGCTTATAATCCCAACTACTCAGGAGGTTGAGGCAAGAGGATCACTTGAGCCCAAGGGTTTGAGGTTGCTATGAGCTATGATGACACCATAGCACTCTACCCAGGGTGACAGAATGAGAGTCTCTCTCAAAACATAAATAAATAAATAAACAAACTTTAGACATATGGCTTAAACACTTATATATAAATAGTTTACAATAAAAAAGAAAAAACAACAATGGTAAGTAAATTAAAAGCAGCTATATTTTATATTCAAAAAAGAAAGTTCAGAACAGTTGGGAGGAATAGCCATATCAATACTAATAGTTCCTAATGTTGATTTGACTCTGGAGTACCCCTCTCATCACTGGTGTCCTCAGTGTAAAGTATGACTGTACTCAAGTGACACAGCTCACTAGCCTCCCCACACCCTACCTGCTCACACACACCATCACAAGACCCCGTTCCTCTGATGATCCGTCTACCACAGAAACCCAACTCCACAAAACTGAGCTCTCAGGGCAGGAAACTCTTAAAACAAAAGCCACATAAAAATCCCCTTTATAGGGCCCAGAAGCACCTGACTAGCTTTTCAATGTTCCCTTGCTTAAAACTTATTTTCCATAGGTGTACAGATACTGTTAAGCCTTATATTTTATGTTCTAATACAACTAAAAAAAAAAAAATCATATGCTAGTCTCTATATAAAAGTAATTAGTTTTAGCCAGGCGCCATGGCTCATGCTTGTAATCCTAACGCCCTGAGAGGCCAAGGTGGGTGGATAGTTTGAGCTCAGGAGTTCCAGACCAGCCAGAGCAAGAATAAGATCCCTACCTCTACTAAAAATAGAAAAACTAGTCAGGCATTGTGGGGGGTGCCTGTGGTCCCAGCTACTTGAGAGACTGAGGCAAGGAGACTGAGCCCAAAGGTTTAAGGTTGCTGTGAACTATGATGCCCCAACACACTACCCAGGGCAACTGAGTGAGATTCTACCTCAAAAAAAGGTAACTAGGTTTCATATTATCTTTGGAATTAAGAAAGCTAAAACTAACTTTTCAATACAACCTCTAATCTTATATACTTCTTGGTATTTGCAAAGATGACCATAATGTTATCCACGCACCGTATAATAGTCTTTATGTATTCAGTATTTATTGATTAAATGACAGGAAGCCACTTTCTCTAGAAGGAAGCTTTTGAAAAATAATTTCCTCATTTTTAGTAAAGATAAGAAGTCATATAAATGGAATAAGTTTTTGTATAAGAACATAAAACCAATTTAAATTTCAAAATTAAACCTACAATAATCCTACATAATTTACTAAAACTACCAATACTTGCATGATCACTACATACATGTTTTAAAAACTGAACATAACACCTCTCTTCATAGCAAAATTATTCACCAATGGCCAAAAGGTAGAAGCAAGCCAGGGGTCCACTGACGGATAAACGGATACACAGTGGATTCATATAATGGGATATTATTCAGTGTTAAAAAGGAAGGCAATTCTGACACATGCTAAGACATGGATGAACTCTGATGACATGCTAAGTGAAATAAGCCAGTCACCAAAATACAAATATCATGTGATTGCACACATGACAGGTCCCCAGAGTAGTCAAACTCAGACGGAAAATAGGATGGTGGATTGCAGGGCCTGGTGGAAGACAAGATGAGGAGTTAGTGTTCAGTGGGGACAGAGATTCAGTTTTGCAAACATCTCTGGAGTCAGGTTTCACAGCAATGTGCAAGGAGCAGTGGAAGGAGCAGGGTGGTTACCCTGAGGACAGCCTGGAAGCAGGAAGACATTTCTCATAAGAATGCTACGTTTCAAAATTCCTTTCACCTGAACAATAAAGCAAG
Source organism: Arctocebus calabarensis (assembly GCA_963573935.1). Taxonomy (NCBI): domain Eukaryota; kingdom Metazoa; phylum Chordata; class Mammalia; order Primates; family Lorisidae; genus Arctocebus; species Arctocebus calabarensis. The sequence goes on from CAUYON010093418.1 coordinate 18,760, forward strand.
ACCCTACCTCTTAAAAAATAAAAATAAAAAATCAGCCAGGAATGGTAGGGCTCATCTGCAATCCCAACTACTACCTGGGAGGCTGAAGTAGAAGGATCCCTTGAGGACAGGAGTTAGAAGTTACAGTGAGTTTTGGTTGGCCACTGAACTCTAGCCTGGGTGGCACAGCAAGACCCTGTTTGGGAGCAAGAAGGGGTGGGACAGGAGGAGTCCTTAAGCGAAACTCTGTAAAGCTCTAAATCATTTTAAAAGTATGAATATTGGCTTGGTGCCTGTGGCTCAACGGGCTAAAGCGCCAACTACACGCACCTGAGCTGGCAGGTTCGAATCCAGCCCCGGGCCCGCCAAACAACAATGACGGCTGCAACCAAAAAATGGTTGGGCGTTGTGGCGGGCGCCTGTAGTCCCAGCTACTTGGGAGGTGGAGGCAGGAGCCTCGCTTGAGCCCAGGAATTGGAGGTTGCTGTGAGATGTGATGCCACAGCACTCTATCCAGGGTGACAGCTTGAGGCTCTGTCTCAAAAATAAATAAATAAATAAATAAAATAAAATGCATTGTTCTGTGGCCAGGCACGGTGGCTCATGCCTGTAATCCTAGCACTCTGGGAGGCCAAGGCAGGCAGATTGCTTGCGCTCAGGTATTCAAGACCAGTCTGAGCAAGCATGAGACCTCATCTCTATTAAAAATGAAAAACTGAGACAGGAGGATCTTTGGAGCCTAAGAGTTGGAGGTTGCTGTAGCCACAGCTCTACCCAGGGTGACAGAGAGAAACTGTCTCAAAAATAAATAAATTAATTAATTAAATAAATGCATTATTCTCTTATGCATTTTAATGTAGCTATAAATATATATACATAAATGCACACATACATATGTTATTTTTATCAGAAATGAAATCACAACACAGTATGAGCGTAGCTTGTGTTTCCATAAGTGATGTGGCTATGGACATATTATCATGTCCGTGGATGTGTAGCTGCCTCATTTTTTTCTGAATAACAGTTCGTAGTGTAGACACACTAATTTATTTAAACATTCTCCAATAATGGCCACTTATACATATACATATATTATATATATATATATTTTTTGAGACAGGGTTTTATTCTGTCACCCTGGCTGGAGTGCAGTGGCACCATCACAGCTCATAGCAACCTCAAACTCCTAGGCTCAAGTGATCCTCCTGCCTCAGGTTCCTGGTGCCTACTACCATGCCTGGGTAGTTTTCCTATTTTTTATAGAGATGGGAATCTTGCTCTCGCTCAGACTATACTTGTATTTTTTCCAACTTTATACTATTACAAGTAATGCTACAATATACATTGCAAGTAGAAATCTTTTCACACTCTTTGAAGTATTTCTGTGAAAGAGATTCACAGAAGTCAAATGGCTGGGTCAAAGGGTATGTGCAGCTAAAAGCTGAATCAACATTGCAAAACTAAATTCCCTAAACAACTATAGTACAATTATAAAGAAAGAAAAGAGGAAAGACAACACCATGCAGAAGGCAAATCACCCAATATCTCTCTCTCACACACACACATAGACGCCAGACACACACATACATACACGTACATGCACAGAAAAAAAGAGGCCCATTCCTACCAAGAATGTTAGGCCAGTGGGGCAGCAGGGCCAGGGTTCTTGTACTGTGGCCCCCAAGCCAGTTATCCTGTGGCTGGGGCCCTAACCACTCTTCAAATATAATGTACACAGCATCCAGGGTCAGCAGTGGCCTCTCACCCCTCATAGAGGCTGTTCTTCAGGGTGTCTGCTGCCTGAGCTATGCCCTTTCTCTCAACTCACACAGACCACAATTCTTAAGTCTGTACCATGCTTTTTTTTTAAATTATTTTTTTGACACCTCTTATTTTATTTATTTATTTATTTTTAATTTATATTTATTTATTGGCCAGGGCTGGGTTTGAACCCGCTACCTCTGGCATATGGGGCCAGCACACTACTCCGTTGAGCCACAGGTGCCGCCCTATTTATTTATTTTTTGAGACAGAATCTCACTCTGTTGCTCTTGGTACAATGCTGTGGCATCACAGCTCACATTGATCTCAAACTCTTGGGCTCAAGGGATCCTCTTGCCTCAGCCTCCTAAGTAGCTAGGACTACAGGCATCTGTCACAATACCCAGCTAATTTTAAGAGACGCAGTCTTACTCTTGCTCAGGCTGGTCTCGAACTCCTGAGTTCAAGCAATCTACCTGCCTCAGACTCCCAGAGTGCTACGATTGATACCTCTTATTTTATTCAGATACCAGTCTGATGACACACAGTCCAAAAACACTCAAATAATAAACCAGTGCCATGCACAGTGGCTCATGACTATAATCTAGCACTTTAGGAGGTCAGGGCAGGAGGACTGCTAGAGGCCAGGCAACTAGCTAGACTCTATCTCTAAAAAAACAACAAATTTTTCCAGGTGTGGCTGAGGTGGGAGGATTACTTAAGGACAGGATTTAGAGGCCGTAGGGAGCTCTGATTGTATACCCTAGCCTAGATGACAGAGAGATACCCCATCTCTAACAAAATAAAATAAAAATAAATAATATTAATAAATCAAATGTATCAGATTAAAGTTGGTCTTCAAACATTACATCCAATAATGCCACACTTGCCTATGATCTCTCTGATATAAAGCCACATCCATATTCAGCATGGCTTCCTTAACTGTGAGCTGTTTGAAGCTACCAATTTGAGCACTATTGAGTTTTTTTTTTTTTTTTTGAGACAGAGTCTTACTATGTCGCCCTTAGTGGAGTGCTGTGGCGACACTGCTCACAGCAACCTCAAACTCTTAGGTTTAAGCAATTCTCTTGCCTCAGCCTCCCAAATAGCTGGGACTACAGGTGCCTGCCACAACACTCTGGCTGTTTTTTGTTGCAGTTGTCGTTGCTGTTTAGCTGGCCCTGGGGCCAGGTTCAAACTCACCAGCCTGGGTATATGTGACTGGCACCATAACCACTGTGCTATACATATCAAGCCTATTGACTTTTTTTTTTTTTTTTTTGAGACAGAGCCTCAAGCTGTCACCCTAGATAGAGTGCTGTAACATCACAGCTCACAGCAATCTCCAATTCCTGGGCTTAGGCGATTCTCTTGCCTCCGCCTCCCATCACAGCTCACAGCAATCTCCAATTCCTGGGCTTAGGCGATTCTCTTGCCTCCGCCTCCCAAGTAGCTGGGACTACAGGCGCCCGCCACAACGCCCAGCCATTTTTTGGTTGCAGCCGTCATTGTTGTTTGGTGGGCCCTGGCTGGATTCGAACCCACCAGCTCAGGTGTACGTGGCTGGCACCCTAGCCCATTCAGCCACAGGCGCCGAGCCTACTGACTATTTTTTAAAGACTCTAAATAGCTTTAGGAATCTCAACAGGAGTTGGAGGAACCAGCTTGACCTTGGCTTAGAACCAAAATTGGCCAATCAAAGCTTCAAGTAAACCCCACACCCCTCCACACACACCAGCCTTTTCCATGAAGTTAAGGATAAACTGGGCCTTGGTTTAGGATGGCAAGCCTACATCATGTTTATTCTCAATGCTCTTATCCTATTTAGGTATCTGTATCTTTTTCTTAATTAAAATAAATTACTTCCTAACTGGTCTTATTTCCTGTCTTTCTGATTCATTCTCTGCATTATGAATTAATTTATAGAGTTAATCTTCTAAAATGCAAATCAGATTGTAATAGTTATCATTTTTTGAGTCCTTAAAATATTCCTGCAAACTACTTGGGAGACTGAGGCAAGAAATCACTTGAACCCAAGAGTTTGAAGTTGCTGTGAGCTGTGATGCCACTCTAACGAGGGCAACATAATGAGACTCTGCCTCAAAATATATATATTCCTGCAAGATAGGTGATTGTATAGATGGGGAGACTGAAGCTCAGCGATTGGTCCACACCTTAACCAATACCACAAAGCTAGTCAGCAGCAAAGCCATTAACAACCGTATGACCGTGACTTTCCCTACTGCCATAGAAAGGAAGGCAAAACTTTCTTAGTACACAACACTCACAGCCCTTCAAACAGGGCCCAATTTGTCTTTTCAGCCTCATCTCCAGCTAGCATCCCTCACAATCCAATCTTTCTCGGCTACTCACCATCTGAAAACCCAATATGCATGTCTGCATCTTTGAGCTTCCTTATGTTGCTTGTTTATTCTGCCTTGCATACCTCTCGCGACCTTCCCCACCTGGGACATCCTACTTATCCCTCCAGCTTCAAGAGTCACTGCTCAGGGCAGCGCCCATAGCTCAGTGGGTACGATGCCAGCCACATACACCAAGGCTGGCAGGTTTGAACCTAGCCTGGGCCTGCTAAAACAACAATGACAACTGCAACAACAAAAAAGCCAGGCATTGTGGCGGGCACCTGTAGTCTCAGCTACTTGGGAGACAGAGGCAAGAGAATTGTATAAGCCCAAGAGTTTGAGGTTGCTGTGAGCTGTGACACCATGGCACTCTACCGAGGGTGACATACTAAAGACTCTGTCTCAAAAAAAAAAAAAAGAGTCACTGCTCAGAAGCTCCTGCCTGGCTGGGTGTGGGTTGCTCACACCAGTAATCCTAGCACTCTGGGAGGCCAAGGCAGGTGGATCACTTGAGCTCAGGAGTTCAAGACAAGCCTAAGCAAGAACGAGACCCTGTCTCTAAAAGTAGCCAAGCGTTGAGGTGGGCACCTGCAGTCCCAGCTACTTGGGAGGCTGAGACAAGGGGAACTCCTTGAGCCCAAGAGTTTGAAGCTGATCTGAGCTATGATGACACAGCACTTTACTTAGGGTGACAAAGTGAGACTTTGTCTCAAAAACAAAAGAAAAAAAAGCTCCTGCCTTAGAGAGAGGGTGTCCCCAGTTCTCTGTGCTCTAGAGCATTCTGGTCCTCTCTCCTAAAACTTACAGCAGCATGTTTATGCTCCTCTCCTCTCCTAAACTTTACAGCAGCAAGCACACCTACCCCACTCAGCTATAAGCTCCCTCCGGGTAGAGACCACATCTTTTTATTTTTTGCATTCCCAGTTCCTACCACAGTTTATGATTCATAAATATTTGTTGAATGAATAAATGGCATATGACTAACAGAATAATGTGTTTTTGGCCACAAAGCTCTATATGTACAAAACTGTACTTCACAAATGGATACATGTATATTGCCAAGTTTAGATAACTTGCTCTCCCTGCAGACATGTGAAGCTAAAGGTTCAACTGGATTTAAGTATGTCTTTTGGTATATCTCTACTAGAAAAGAACAAAAGCACACCTTATGCACCTTAATTCTTACCAATAATGCCAACTGTGTGGAACCAGGTTGCAGGGAGCATGAAGAGGAAGAAACTATGTGAACAGGTTCAGTTACAGAATGCACAAGATGCTAGACTAAAACTCCACTTGCCCTCTAAGATGAGAGGAAGAGATTAAACTTTTAGCTACAAAAGGCAGGTGGAATTAAGGCGTCGCTCAATACTCTGACAATTCTTTTTTTTTTTTTTTTTTTTTGTAGAGCCAGAGTCTCACTTTATCGCCCTCAGTAGAGTGCTGTGGCTCACAGCAACCTCCAACTCCTGGGCTTAGGTGATTCTCTTGCCTCAGCCTCCAGAGTAGCTGGGACTACAGGCACCCGCCACAACACCCAGCTATTTTGTTGTTGTTGTTGCAGTTGTTGGCTGGGGCCGGGTACGAACCCACCACCCTATATATATATAGGGCTAGCGCCATACCCACTGAGCCACAGGCGCTGCCCTGACAATCCTAACTTTATTAAGACTCTAAATAACTTAGAGCTTTAGCAGTAATTTATCTCAACAAAACAAGATCTAACTCAATGAAGGAGCAAAAAAGATACACCAGCTCTTCCATCATCTAGGAAAGGCAGGGATAGTCTTTAGTTTAATATTTTATAACTGATTTACAGGTACCTTAGCTCCTCTCTACAGAGGAGAGAGACCTAGTTCACCAATTAAGACAGTACTTAAAAACCAGTGTAGATTCTCTCCATCTGGAGCTATTAGTAGGTACAGAAATAGCCAAATTAAAAGGTTAGTAAGGGCGGCACCTGTGGCTCAGTGAGTAGGGCACCAGCCCCATATGCCAGAGGTGGTAGGTTCAAACCCAGCCCCGGCCAAAAACTGCAAAAAAAAAAAAAAAAAAAAGGTTAGTGAGTATAGCTAACATTGCTCCATGCAGCTTTTTTGTTCAACAGTTCCAAGGCCTCTTGCAAGCATTACATTCCTCTGAAGTCAGAACTATCCTCTGCTTTTCAAGTAGGTAATTTGAGAGCCTGAGTGATAGACCTGCTAAGGTTACAAAGAGTTTAATGGTAAGATTAATAAAATGTGAAATCTTGATTCCAACTCTTTTCTATCATTTTTTTGTCTATGTAAAATCTTTACATCTGACCCTTAAGACTTGATAATGAACTTGTCTTTGACGGATTATCCTAAGTGGCAGATCTGTAGTACTAAGTAGTTCAGCTGATTGATACGGTTTTGAGACTGCTCATTCAAAAATGATAGGAAATCCCGGAGATCACAGAAGCCTGGAAGCCTGTGGCATTTATATCTTAATATAGTACTTGGTTTCAACATATTTCACTGCCCACATTCATTCTCCCTGGAAAGAGAAGCTGCTCTTGCTGCATCCTGCTGGATGGCTTTAAAAGGCTGTTCTTTCCCCTTGTAACCCGACTCTCAAGTGCTGACATCCAGATCTGTTACTAGAGAGTGAATGTCAGTTCTTGAGAACTCAAGCTACATGTCAATCTTCAATCATCTGCGTTCCCCTAAAGAGTGTGAAGTGCAGTAATGGCAAAACCCAGAGGTCAGCCCAGCAGATGAAATTACATACCAAACACCAACACTCCAAAGAGGTGCTCCAAGAGAACATATCACTGCCACACGTTCTACTTTTAGATATGTCAATACCTCCCAAATTGCATTTGACGATTTATACAAACAGACTGATGAACAGAATGTGGGCAGCATTCCTGCGTACACCTGACCTTATGAGCAGAAATGACACAGTGGCTAAGGCTCCAGAGCCCGACTGCTGGGTTCAAATCCAGATCCAATCCCTTATGTGTTTTGAAATCTTTATTTAAACTCTTTATTTCCCACTTGTCAAATAAGGATCTTCCTCATGACCAGGTGAGGACACAATGAGACAGCACATATGAAGAGCTTAGAACAACCAGGCCTGCAAAATAGCAAGTGTTATTGCTAAAAGAATATTAGAATAATTACAAGGACTAATAAACATTGGCCATTTTTAGTACTAAATAACATGTGAAAAAAGAAGAGGGAAACACCCTACCTTTTTCTACATACCTGAGTTACAAACATCTGATTTGCATACAACCCATGCTTATAAATGGAGGCTATTACAGGTAACAGGTAAATGTTCCTGTTCAGTGTTACATATAGATTCGACTTAAGAACAAACATACAGAACCTGTCTTGTTCGTAACTTGGGGAGTACCTGTGCTATATTTCTGTGTAGCTATTCTGATTTAGTTTCCTAACATGAAATTATGTCTTTTGAAAACATTTGCTCTGTACAGAGTTAAGCATACTAAATGATTACCACATAAAAAAACAACAAAAACTCCAATGTCCATGCTGCTCCAGGAAAAAGCCTCAAGGATGCTTCCTAGTATGTCAGGAAAACCTCAGTCATTCTTGGGCTTGCACAACCAGGATAAAGCGAAGCATTTACTTTTTTTTTTTTTTTCTTTCTTTGGAGATGAGGTCTCACCATGTTGCCCAGGCTGGAGTGCAGTTTGCTATTCAAAGGCTCCATCCCACTGATGGCGGGATCAGCACCAGCATGGGAGTTTTGACCTACTCGGTTTCTAATTTGCGTCTGTTCACCTCTTCTTAAGCAACCTGGTGGTCCACTGCTCCCAGGGGGTTACCATATTGATGTTGATTAGTGTGGAAACCCCAGGGCTCAAGTGATTTTCTTGCCTTGGCCTCCAAGTAAGTTGACACCAGGCCCTGGTGCCTAGCACATTTACTTATTTTAAAATCATCTTTATGGCTTGAAAAGGCCCCAAATTTAAAATATATATTAAAAACTATTGCCAACAGAGAAAAGAAAAAAAAACAAACAAACAACTGATTCAAACATCAAGTCCACATAAGAAAGGGGCTACTTTCTAAGCATGAGCTGACTTTTAGTGAGTGAAGAAACATTCTTAACTGGCTCAATCAAAAAAAAAATCTTTCTACTCGAATTGCTAAGGTTGTGGTAATTCAAGCAAAGAGTTGACATTTAGTAGGTACTAATGGCCATAACTTAATTTGAAGCAGAAGAGACTTGGTATTTTTAAAGAGTACTACTAGGCCTGGTGCAGTGGCTCATGTCTGTAATCCTAGCACTCTGTGAGGCCGAGGTGGGTGAAGTGCCTGAGCTCACAGGTTTGAGACCAACCTGAGCAAGAGTGAGACCCTGTCTCTAAAAATAGCTGGGTGTTGTAAAAATAGCTGGGCTCCTGTAGTCATAGCTACTCGGGAGGCTGAGGCAAGAGAATCACTTGAGCTCAAGGGTTTGAGGTTGCTGTGAGCCCTGATGCCATGGCATTCTACTGAGGGTGAAAAAGTAAGACTGTCTCCAAAAAAAAAGAAGCAGCAGATGAAGAGCAAGGTAAATGCAGGGTGTAGCTGTCTGAGAGGGGACTTTCAGGCAGGACATCTGCCTCCATGTCCTCATCCTCTGGAAAGCTCAATTTTGCAAGTCACTTGTACCCTTCACATAGACTCCCAGGGCCCTTCCACAGGTCTCCTCCAGAGCAGGGAGACCCAACATGACCAGAGAGGCTGCTGTCTGGCTCCTAATGCCTCTCTCACTCAGCCTAAGCTACAAACTCCGCTGCATCAGCAACGGCAAACTTATTTTCTGTAAAACTGAATTGGTTGCATAAGCCCCATGCAAAAATAAATCCATTACAGCCCTACCACAACTGGCCTGTTCCCCAGGAAGTTCAGATCGCTGTTCTCTCCAAATAGGTAACCTTCTGGATGGGTCGAGTCAAACTTCTCTCCTCCCATGATGAAGTGGCTGGCAAAATAGCTTCCTAGAGAAAGACAAGCAGAGAAAATCAGACAAGTAGAAAGCAGTCAAACTGACACTAGTAAAAAAGCTGATTTTTAAAAATATTAACACTTAGAACAAATAATTAGAATAATTTCTAATCCCAGGAGTATCTTCTTTTCCTGATTTGGGACAATAGCACAAAATAAACAAAAAAAAAAAAATCAAAGCAGGGAGAACCCAAGATACTGAACATAAAACAGATCATTTAGATCATTATTTTCCTCTGGATAGAGTGCGGTGGCAAGAGCCTAACTCATAGCAACCTCATATTCCGGGGTTCAAGTGATCCTCTTGCTTCAGCCTCTTGAGTAGCTGAAACTACAGGAGCCAGCCATAGCGTCCAGCTATTTTTCTATTTTTGGTAGAGATAGGGTCTCCCTCTTGCTCAGGCTGGCCTTAAACTCCTGAGCTCAAGTAATCCTCCTGCCTCATCCCGACAGAGTGCTAGGATGATAGGCGTGAGCTACCACACTTGGCCTAAAATTGGCATTTTCATGAATGAATAGAATCCCAGGAGGCAGGGGTATTTCCACTACAGTATAGTACTGAAATCAGTAGTCAGGAGACAGAATTCCCATCAGCCTCATTTAGACAAACCAAAGAACTATGCCGGGATGTGATATGTCACAGAGAAGTCACTGAGGGAAGCTCAGGTAATAGTGAAAATTCCACCTGGAAATGTGTGTGTGTGTATGTTTAGAGAGGAGGGTTTCACTCTATTGCCCACACTGGAGTTCAGTGGTGTCATCAAGCTCACATGACTCCATGGGCTCAAGCCATCTTCCCGCCTCAGTCTCCTAAAGTGCTGGGATAGTAGGCATGAGCCTCCATGCCTGATTAAACGAATGCCTCTTACCCTAAAGTTTTTGTTTTTTTTTTGAGACAGAGCCTCAAGCTGTCACCCTGGGTAGAGTGCTGTGGCATCACAGCTCACAGCAACCTCCAACTTCTGGGCTCAAGTGAGTCTCTTGCCTCCACCTCCTAAGTAGCTGGGACTACAGGCGTCCACCACAACG